>JAGVSP010003627.1:0-19194 GCA_022494985.1 Micrasema minimum | reverse complement strand
TTCCTTGTTTTATTAATTTCTGGATATGAAATAATATCTGGCACTGTATCATATTGGGATATGTTGAAGTTTTCAGTGTACTGTTTGTCTACGTCTCTTTCGAAGTCCAAAGTTGTACTGCAAGCAATATCGTATTTAATAACTTTCTTTTTCGGGAGACTCACACATAAAGATGTAGAAGGAACAGTTTCATTATAAATATTTCTGGCATTTTTATTTGTTGTTTTCAAATGACAAATTTGTCGACTTGTCAAGCTTAATTTTTCGTTTCGAAGGACCGTTTGAAGAAAATGTTTGGGTTTCCGCGTTGAACTTTTTTGTAAAAGAAACGTTTGGTTTTTTAACAATCTTCAAAGTAGTTTGAGTGAATCTATCTCGGTTGAAAGATGAGACACTCGATTCGTCGTCATTTTCTGTTATTTCTTTCATAATATCGCAGTTGACATTAAACTGTTCATTATTTCGAGTTCTTCTGCCTTTCGAAATCATTTTAGGACGACAGTTCTTCGGTTTCTTATTTGCTACTGATTTAACATTGTTATCATTATTAGAAACTGAGACCGGAGCGTTTGAATTAGGTAAAATGTTGTTGGTAGGAAGTAAAATGTAACTAGAAACACTGTAGACATTTTCGTTTTTGGTTTCATCGCTTTCAACAATGTATATACCGTTATTATTTACTAATTTGGTTAAAGTTCCGATAACGACAGAGCTGGTTTGAGAATCCACTGCGTTCTGTGAATTTGAAAACTGATTTAAATCGAGAGTTGGATCCTGTTGGCAGTTGTTAGGAGTTGGATTATATTCTCCTCCGACACGATATTGCGATGTTCCGGAAGGATCGGGATTCCGTGGAACAGGAATATTGGCTTCGCCCTTGTCTGAATTAGAGTGAGTTAAATCGTATTTGTTTTGTTTGTAGAGTTGATGAAGATTCGGGTGCTTTCTGTACAGATGTAATACGAGAGAGTTCTTGTCGGTATATTCCCAGCCGCAGGCCTTGCAAGTGAATATTAGCCCACAAGTGTTCAAGTGTCGTTTGTAAATAGATTGGATAGAAAATTTAGAACTACATTTGTCACATTCAAACCGCTTTTGCCCGTGAACTTTCATATAATGTTGTTTCAACAAACGGTTATGTGTAAAATGTTTATTTTCTTCGGTTTTAAAATGGTAAACACATTTTTCCACGGGACAGAAGTATCTTGATTTGCACTGTTTCGAAATGGGAGTCATTTCCCCGATTTTGTGATGCTTGACGAGGTGCATTTTTAAATGCGAAGACTTTTTGAAGACACTGGTGCAGTTTTCCTCCGGACAAACATGGTCGCCAAAGTTTCAGTTAGTTCTGATTCGGTCGGGAAAATGTCTACAACCTCCGTCATCTCGTTGTCAAGTGATAAAACCTTTACTTGGAAAATAACACCCTTAAATAAAATATTGTACGTTGTGTTCTTATATTTAATTTATATTTGCTTATTTTCAACAATTTGACGTTTTGTCTGACAGTTCTGAACCTGACAGAATTTACCATAGAACATATATGAATTTGTTTTAGGAGGGTGACGTTCATTATTTAGGTCCCATGACCCTACTTATCATTACATACTACTAAATGTAGAATCACAACATCATCATCATACCATATCCGTTCCCTATGTGGAGCATATGGAATCCAGAAACTGCCTCCAGGCCAAGCGATCGGCCGCCAGCTCCCGTGCGTCCTCCCAAGTCAAGTCCACGTCCCGCAGCTCTGACGCAAACTGCCGACGAATTGTCAACAGTGGATGACCAGGACGCCAAGAACCTGATGCCTTGTAAAATAGGCAAGCATGGTTTTAATCAACAGAATAGAATCAACACCTATATCAATTTCTTCTACTACCAACATACTAAATAGTTACATACATACCATACTTGGAAGAATCACTATAATAATAATATTAATACCATAATAATATTAATACCATAATAATATTAATACCATAATAATATTAATACCATAATAATATTAATACCATAATAATAAATAAAATAAAAAAATGAAATCAACACCAATCTACATATATACATACTTGCGTATTTACATAATACGTAAGTATGAAGATTGGTGTTGGTAGATTAGGCATGATTGTAGCACTTTTTTTTTCTGTGAGTGCAGGAAAACAAAAACAAAATAACACAAAATTATTACATTATCATCGCATCGGTGCAATCCATTTGCAAATCTGATGAACAAATAAGCGAGATTTAATCATAGTTTGGGTTTACGAAGAAATGCGATCGCATATCAATTTTTGCATAGCCCAAGTTTTAAATAATTTAATCTCGCTTATCTGATTTACAAACTAACGTATTATTGCACCGATCGATGGTACAAGTAAACTCATTGCATTATTAAATTAAATTTCCTTTTTAATCTTTTAGTATTTTTTTTTAACTGCAGATAAAAAATATAAAACAAATTACTCAATTTTTTGATAAATAAATCTATTATCAATATTTAATTAGACTGTAAAAAAGAGAAAAAAATAATAAGATCCATTTTCATGATGTCCGGTTAGATCAGAACACAGTTCAAACATTATTTTCAATTATTCTTCTATGGACTTAAAAGTCAAAAGGAGCGAACAAATGTCAAAACAATGTAAAAATTGTACACTTATATATAAAAAAATTGCTGTTATTTTTTCCAAATAACTTAATATATAATGAAAAGTAGCGACTTATTACATCCAGCTATTTTCGTATGTGTATTATTGTAATTTTTACTTAAATTTTACGCATCAAAACCATTAACATCCAATACAACATGGAACAAACTTCCGAATTTGTAAGTAATTATTGCTGTTTTTCACATAAAGTATGATATCATTTCCATTTAAATTCGTGTTCGCAAATGCTTAATAATTTTTCATTCAAAAATCCGTGTTTTAGTGTAGTGAATTTAGTACGAAATTTGCGTTCCGTGCGCACAAAATGTATTTTTAGATCTACTATACCTTTATCAACTCTATTTTCGTTTCTTTTTACATAATTTTGTATTATATTCATCATATTTGTACTGTTCGAAATTGCGTAATTATAAAATTTCAAAGAGAAAATCATTTTTTTTAAATTTTTGACGAAATGTTTTCATACATTGCTCTTTCATTGGAAATATCAATTTTGACACTATTCATCTGATATTGAAGCTTTGAGGTGGGAGCACATTGGTGCAATGCAACATAAAATGTAACAGAAATTACATTGCTGTAATCCTGTAATGTAAAGTCATAGAAATACTTTCCTGTAATTTTTTTTTCCTCAATTTTACGATATAAACACGCATCTGGTCGATATCTAAAATGTGAGAAAAAATCATTGCTCTAATGTTAAATTCCAGGGAGAAAATCGAGGAATACATTTGTATGGGCAAGTGGCCGCGAGTCACGTGGTGGAGTATGCTCTTAAAGCTGTGAAAATCTACAAATTTTAACAGTTGATATTTTGAATGAAAGATGAATTATATCAACAGTGGAAAGGACAAACTTACCAAGTGACATAATATGTGCAAAGGAAAATGTTACCTGTAAATGTTAATGGAACTTTTTCCTTTCCACCGTTGATTTGGATTGATATAAATAAATGGTGATTTTTTATGTTTAGTTGTGCAGATCACCACGCACTGACATGTCTCCAGCCGGCTACCTGGAGAGTGTGAGGGCCTGCGGTCCGGCCACCAAACACGTTCTGTACGTGGAGGTGGTCCCCAAGGGCTTCCTCAAGCTACAGCTTCCCACCGCTGATGAGGTACCTCGTCCAAAGCCTTTGGAATACTGAACCGCTTACCAAGGTTCTGCAGTGCTTCCGGCATGTTTGCTACTACTATGCTCAGAAGCTATTTTTCATTTTTTTTCAGGATTTGCAAGATCAAGATCCTTTGATGACAATAGCTCACTCCCCGCCACCTCTACTTTGCATAAATAATAAAAACACCCCTGAAAAAACCAACCAGAAGCGTGAAAGGAAATCAAAAAAGCATAAAGACAAGAAAATCAGGCACAAATCTCGCCAGAAAATCATTTCAATCGATGATAAAATAAAAAACGAATTAGAAAACATTGAAAAACTAGCTCCCGTAAATAATGCTGATAAAGACAATAGTGACAAGTCCATAGACAAACTAGATTCCATAGAAAATATTGACAAGTTAGATTCCATAGACAATTTGCCCTCCCCGGACAGGTGCTCTAGCCCAGAATGGCCTCCGCCGCCAAAAAGAAAAAAATCTTTAATACGCCACAAAAAAAGAAAGAAAAAAAAGCATCTGGAGTATACAAGTATTTTGTTTTCGTGTAATCGTTCTGATTGTAATTACACCACGGCAGAAATGACTGAACTGAATTTCCACAGGAAAAGTTACCACAAAGGAAGGAAGGACTTCCAGTGTGATCAGTGTGTATATAGAGGAGGGACAGCATCAGATCTTAGGTATGTTCTTGTCACAATCAATAGACTTGTGCACAAAATTTTCTGTGAACCCAGAAAAATAAAACAAAAACTCGCTAAATCATCGGTCCAATCCATTTGTAAATCGGATAATTAATTAGCGAGATACGATCATATATATACAATGTACAATCGGTGACGCCACCGATCACACTATTACTACTTTATGTAACTCAAATTTTAAATTATCGAGTCTCGTTTATTGATTATTTATTTATTTATTTAAGGATGATTTATAAAGCGCTATTTTTGCGAGAAATCGCCTCAAGAGCGCTGTACAATAAAGAGGCTAGACCATAACACGTTTTGCAGCTACCAAGCGCATGAACGGTTGGGGTTCTATTCTAGTCTCCTACAGTTAGGGACTTACATAATAAAAGAAAATATTTTGAAGTTAATTAATTTCCATAGATTAATATTGAAACTAGTAAATTATATAGGTAATATTACAAAGGTATAGGACATAGGTGATAGTTACAAGTTGAAAGCAGAATTAAAAGTTGAAATTATTTTAAAAAGGCACTTGGACTTGAAGTTTAACTGTGTGGGAGACTAGACCACCATCTTGCAGCTACAAAGCGATTACCTTAATTTTACTTATTATTTTGGCCACATAAATTAAACAAATTAAAGTTGGTAGGTTTTCACTGCCTTCAGAATACAGATGTTTTTCTGGGCCATTATGCCGTGTTTGTGGGCTTAGTGTTGCCGAGGTTTCAGAGCACATTGCCGTGTCCGTCATCAGTCATCAGCCCTGAAGATGAACACTGCAGTTTGCTCCGAAACGTCAGACTTGATTCGTAGAAACTAACATGGCAAACTGTCGTACTAATCAAGCCATATTGTACGGATGGCCTCTCGGAATCTGCAGTACAGAAGAAGAAACGCTTAAACACATCCTATGCGATTGCGATGCCCTACATTAAAAGAGAAGTAGCATTCTTGGAGGTCAAATTATCAAGGCAGATGATGTAAAGGAGCTCGCCCCCTTCCTAGTGGCCCAGTTTTTCACAAACCTGGGCCTGGAGGAGGAACTGTAGCATTGGATATGTGCTAGTCCTCACTAGTGTGGCCCATATTATATATATATATATTTTTAACTAGTTTACATGTCTGGGCACCCACTAATTTTTTTATCAGTGGTAAAACAAGTATTCAGGTAAAGTTTGAAGCTAATATTGTAATTGGAAGACAGTTCTCAAAGGTATGTAATATTAAGAAAAAATCAGGCATTTTGAGGGTTGTGGATTTCTGGCATTTCGAGGAACTACCTGGGAAGTAGTAAATTAGTTTATTTCATAGTATAATATTGATGATGAATGGTAGCTGATTAAATCTAGATATTGGTTCTAAATCTTTAACACCTATCAAGAATATAGAGTCCGCTTGACGTGTTATATAGTAGATGACAAAGCCATATTTTCACAAAAAGTCCAAAATAATCACTTGAATAAAAGCACTCCTCACAAACAATATTGATAGTTCTAATTTTTTTAACTCTTTAACACATTTTTCTTGGTATTTCTTTCACAAAAAGATCCTTTTTTAAATTTTTATATGGAAAAATTACAAAAACCTCGGAGACGTTGAGCATAGCCTTTTATTCCACTTAGGACATTGAAATTTTAGCACTTAACTACTATCAACTAAAGTAAAAAACTTAGCAGGTGCCCTGAGGTGTAGGGTAAATTTAACATTTTTGGGCCACCCAGGTCCTCACCCTCCTCAAGGCTACAGGCTTGGAGGATGAGGGGGACTCGTCACAATAGATTAACAGGTCGCAGTGACATCAGGAGCTAAAAAGCCCTGACCCCCGCCTAGAATAGGTTAAGATATTGTACAGACAGTTGGTATTTATATTTTATTTTAATAGTGAACTATTTTGTTGGCAGAAAACACTACAGACAGCATTCCGGTGAGATCCCATACACCTGTACCATAACTGGCTGTGATTTCAGAGCTAAACACAACAACAGTCTTGTATATCACACTAAAAAGGTACTGTACTTTCATTTATAATTTGTATTTCATAGTTGATTTTAAATATATTGTAACGGTGTCGAATCTGAGGTGGGTACTTGGGCGCGCAACACGCAAGTGTCTCGCCATCAGGTTGGCTACCCTGGAAATTTCGCCCGGGCATTCTGAAGTTGGCAGCTCTGGTCCCCTTTGCGAGGCACAGAGAAATTGAACGCACGGGGTTGAAGAATCGTAAAAATGGCAGGAGACGTGAATTTAATTAGAAGCACGCATTTTTGGCTGTGAGCCGGTGTGGAATTCAACACGCCATTAAACGGAAGCCCGGTCCTTTAAACTGTAAGTTATCATTATTTAAAGCGTCAATTTTCACAGCGCATAACCTACGACACTTGGCTAATTCTGAATTTGTGTTTTTTCAATCAGGGGCCTTCCTTATCCCATACTATCATTAAATTATGTATTGGTTGCTGACATAATTATAATATGCAAGTCGCTCTGGCTGTCGAGGTCAACGGAACGCTACCCGACCGAGCGTAGCTTGACAATTTTAACATGATTTTAGAAGATATAACATTGCAAACTATCCACTCACCATGTGGCGGGCATCAGTCTTAATTACAACTCTGTCTTTAGATAATGTCTTTTTCCAACTCATGTGTTTAGTATCTAAATTTATTTTGTAAAAACTGCCATTTATACTTTTGTCTTGTACAACATGTTACCAGTCTGAAGATGCCCGTTACAGGGTGAAAGCGCTAACTGGTCAAAATAAATAAAAGTGGAAGTGTACCAAGTATTTTTTATTTAACTTTAATTAGTTATATATTAAAAATTTATTCATTATATTGAGTCTAATTTATATGTCCAATGTTCAATTGAACAAATTTGTTATATTATATCGAAGTTTAACTGTATTTTGTTTCAGTACCACCCGACGGGCGAGCCGATGAAGTGTGACGCTTCCGAGTCGTGCATATTCAGCACCTACCTGAAGGCAGCCCTCAAGCACCACAAGATGATGCAACACGGTGGCGGCAAGTCCCTGGCTTGCGAGATATGTCCTTACAAGTTAGTCTCACCCATAAACAATACATTACCTGGGTTTTGAGGAGGTAATATAGCAATGGTTGTGCTAGTCCTCACCATCTGTAGAGGATATCAAGGACGCAAAGAACCTGATGCCTTGTAAAATAGGCAAGCATGGTGGCGGCTCTTGGAAGACGTGCGTAGAATATGGCCCAGCCAGCCGAGGCGCCTTCGCCAAATGAGTTATTTATTTAACAAACATTTTGAATGTATACAAATACTTGTAGACCAATAACCAATAAAGATTGATTGCCATAAATGCTTAACAATCTTCTCAACAGATGTCACCAGAGAGAAAAAATGTTGAAAATTGTCAAAAAACAATCTCAAATGTGGAAGGTTCTGTACAAATTCAATATTGATAGAACTTTTCGGAATTTGTCATATATGTGGTTATCAGATGATGGGCAGAATAGGGAATGTTGTAATACATCAAGTGGGCCACTTAACCCAGCCAATGACAGGTCATAAGCCCTGTAAATGCCTAGACAACCCACATTCGTTTCCAGAGTTTCTCTGTCTCTGTTGGGATATCAACAATATTTATTTGACGTTTCGGAGCATATTACAGTGTCCATCTTCAAGGATGATGTATGAGTGAGGAGTTTGTACCGTGTCGCGGTCGGGCTTTTGAAGCACGGGGTACCAAGAGGTTCGTAGTCGTAACCCATCATCCCTGTTTAGATTTTAGATTTACTGGTTAAATATAAAGCAAACAAAATTGGAGAGACATCTTCAGGCGTCTTCTAGTAAGTAATTAAGTTCGGATGAGCCTTACTTACACTAATAAAGATGATTGCTAAAAAATGCTAAACAATCTTCTCAACAGAGGTCACCAGCATAGAAATTTTCTGTAATGCGGAACGACGAAAACAAGTTCAATATATATAGTAGTTTAAAAAATTTGTCATATATGGTTATCACATGATGGGCAAAACGGGGAATGTTGTAGTACATCAATTGGCCACTTAACCCAGCCAATGACAGGTCATAAGCCCTTTTAAACGCCTAGATAATCCACATTCGTTTCCAGAGTTTCTCTGTCTTTGTTGGGATATCAATAATATCCCAGTTTATGTTATTAGGGTGCTTGTGTGCTCCGAAACGTCGGCAACACAAAGCCCCCAGAAAAACATAATCTGTATTTTTGAAAGCCGTGAAAACTTACGAACTTTGATCGTCTTATAGTCCATAATTTTTTTTTTATTTGCTACTTTCAGATGTTACTTGATGGCCGACCTCCGCAAGCACCAGCGCGTGCACACGGGGGAGAGCCCGTACGTGTGCGACTTCCAGGGGTGCCGCTACGCGTGCAAGATCTCCTCCAACCTCAAGAAACACAAGAGAATCCACACGGAGGAGAAGCCCTACTTCTGTGACGCGTGCGACTTCAGGTATTACGAAATATTTTACTTTTACTACAACCCATTTGGGTCCGGCCACCTCCAAGAAACTTCTCCTCTCGTGTCTATCTCTGGCTGCTTCTTTCCAGTTTCTGATGCCAAGGATGCTGTGTTCTTCTCCACACTATCCAACGATGACAATTATAATACATAAGCCGAGACAGTGGTAGGGGCAATGAAAGCATTTGTTGGCGTACATCACATTAATACATCCGAATTTCATCACACTGACAATCTTAAAATCGCGGTTTAACTTGTTGAAAAAATCGGTAGAGCTGTGCTGGACTGAAAAGAGACTCAATAGTCTTTTTAAAACAGTCTAGGGAAAGAGTTCATTGTGTCCAACCATGTCTCCCGATACTCCTTCAAACTATCGGTTTATAGGTGGTCGGATGTCCTCCATCTGACATGGCCTGCCTTTCTTTCTATCTTTATATGCTGTTCTGGTTTATTGCAATATTGAAATTGCTGTTTTTGTTTACAGGACCAACTTCATAAACTCCTTGAAGGTGCACAAAAGGACGCACACCAACGAACGTCCTTACTGTTGCGACCAGTGTGGCTACCGCTGTAACCACACCTCCAATCTCAAGAAGCACGTGGCCAGGGTCCACCCGGGGCGCCCTACAACTTCCTCAAGAAATCTCTCGACTGACAGACCTGTTATAATCGTATGCCGCCGAAATCAGCAGCATCAATACCGGTTTTGTTATTAAAATCAGCTGCAACAGTGTCAGTTTTGTCATTGAAATCAGCAGCATCAATGTCAAGTTTTGTCATTGAAATCAGCAGAATCAACGTCAGGTTTTGTCATTAAAATTAGCAACATGAATGTCAGGTTTTGTCATTAAAATCAGCAGCATTAATATCTGGTTATATTATTAAAAAAAGCAGCATCAATGCCAGGTGACAAATCATTAAAATCAGCAATTTATCTTGCATCAATATCTGGTTTTATCATTAAAATCAGCAGCTTCAATGCAGCATCAATGTCATTAAAATCAGCTGCATCAATTTCAGATTTTGTAAAACAAAATCAACACCTGTCAATTTTCTGTGAGATTTCTAACTTCAAAATTTAAGCATAACGTCACTTAGCTAACAACACCGCGCGAGTCATTTTAGTTCATATTACAGGACAATTAAACTGACTTTTTATTGAATTCTAAATAAATTTACACTAAAGTTTTAATGAGCGGTGTTTTAGGGAAAAATATTTTATGTCACTACATTTGATAGACTGACGGAAGCAAAAAATATCTATCGAATAACATTAAAAAGTGAAAGAAAAAAAGTTATTCAATCTCCAAGTGCCATATTTATTGAACAAACGAACTGCAAGTATTTGAAATATTTTAATATTAATTTCTTTATATAGATTTATATTTCTTAAATTTTTATTTCTACTTTAATTCTGTATAAGCCTGCGTAACATAGGAACCAAATTGTTGGTGGAGTATTCTGTCAAATGATCAATTTTTTTAATATTTTGTATTCTTTTAGATTTCCAATTCTCTGTATTTTTTAATGTGTATAAAAATTATATTCTTTACATATTTTCCATAATATGTAGGTTGTCAAATTTAAGAGATGAATTTATGCAATAATAATTATACAACTTTTATTAAATTGTGTGCAATGTTTTTTGTCAATGTCAGTTCCTTTTTTGTAAATATTTGATTTATTTGTAAAATAATTCATAAATAATCTAACAATAAAAAAAAATATTACCACACAAGAGGTGTTTTATTTCAATTTATTTAAGTACATTGCATGTTTTATTGTAAATAGGTACCTATTATGTATAATGGTTAAACACAAAATTCAAAGATCATAAGTAATTTTTTTATTGTTTTAAAATTTAAAATTAGCTCGGTCAAATACTTACCAACTTTATTTATAATTTAAAATATAGCACTATAACCCCCCCATCAAAACATTTCTCACATTTAAAGTAACCCTTTTCTATATTACACGTTTAATTTATTTTATTTTTTATTTCTACCCTTTTGTTTTTGACCCAGTTAACAGACACATTTATTTTAAACAAAACACTTTTCATTGAGAAAAAAGTTAAAACGCTTAAAATATAATAAAATAAAATTGAGGGCATCTCAATCAGTTAAGAGAAAAAAATATTATTTTTTGTAAAAATAAAATGTTCTGTGTATTTGTTTACTACTTAACTTAAGTACTGAGCAAAATGCTTAGATAAAGTTCTTGCGTCAAAAGTGGATCGATTAACCAATGGCAAGACCTACTGATCTAGTTCAGTGCGATTTCTATGCCGGTCGAGCTGTCACTTCTCGTAAAAGGTATCGAGTGAAAGGGATTTTGTACGAATTTTCATTCCGTGAGTGTCATTGGACTTAATTGGAATGGGTTCAGTGTTCTGTGCTCCGTGTTGATTCTGTGAAAATAACTCAAGTTTAGTGAATTTATCCGACAGTGTAAAACACCATTATATAACCTTTAAATACTTTGTTCAAAGCTGCTCCGATACCAAGGTAAGTCAGATGTCTAGCTTTTGTAATCTCGTCCGCAATCAATTCGTGAATATAGATTATTTTAAAGAAAACGACTTTCAATTTAATTGTTCTTCGATTTATTAAGAAATATAGATACTGGGGCTAAACATATGTTATTTTTATAATAACTTTTTTAATGTTTTGCCCCCTTTTTGCAATTTTGAATTTATTCGCAACTTCGGTGATATTGAAAATGTATTTATAAAGTCCTGTGTATTTTTGTAAATGCATTGATGGTTAAAAGGATGATGCAATATGCAACCGAATAATATATATTTTAATGTGTATTTTACAAATTGTGTATCCACCTCTATAAATAAAGTATGCTATCCAAAGTTTGTCAATTGAATACAAGAAAGCATTCATTATTCTCAATATTTGTGAACGAACAGAGAAACTAATGAAGCTCCTAAATAGAAATAATAAATAAATAAAAGAAACAACCATTCTTACTAACTAACCATCACGCCATTTCCCCGAAGGGGCAGGCAGAGAGGATAGAACGCCATACTTCTCTTGCTTCCTCTACATTCATACATCTTCTCGATTATTCCGACTTCTTACACGCCCACTTTCAAGATCATGCCATGTCTCTCTCGGCCTTCCTTGACTTCTGCATCCAGGCACAGTCGCATCATATATTATTTTTGCTGTTCTTTCATCATGACCGAACCATCGTGAGAGACCTTTCTTAATTTTGTCGATAATGCTTATTTCAGCCTTGCATTCTGCTCTAATTTCGACATTAGTGAATCTATCATACATTCGCCTGAGAGATCGCATCTCAACTGCATTCAATCTACTTTCGTCCTTATTTTTCCAACTCCATACTTCGCTTCCATACCAAATAAATAGCAGAACTTCGTTTTGATCTGCCAGTTTAGCCTCTTATGATAAGCACTTATTAGCTACGACTGACTTTAAGGCACCATTAACTGTGTTACCGGCACTAACCCTCCTTTCAATGTCCATTCACGGCTTATAAACAACATTTTGAGTGTGTCCAAATACGTGTACATTTCAGTGTCCATCTTCAGGGCTGATGTAAGTATGAGTATAGTATTATGTGTATTTAGATGTGAGAGTTTGTACCGTGTCGCAGTCAGGCTTTGGAAACAATCACTAGGTACTATGAGTACCGTTGATTTCTCCAGTAATCCGCCAGTTTTTATTTTATTACATACTTATCTTACTTAATAAGACATGGCATGACCAAGTACGACAAGTGGACATGTGAAAAGTCGGAATAATCGGCGTATGTGCATGAGAAGATGTATGAATGTGGAGGAAGCAAAGGAAATCTGTCAGGACAGAGTGGTGTGGCGTTCTATCCTCTCTGCCTACCCCTACGGGGAAATGGCGTGATGGTTAGTTAGTTAGTTAGTTATCATACTTTTTTTAAATTGAAAAATTAAAACCGTATTTCGAGGCCACATTTAATTTTTGCCGCACCTTGGTTCCATGAATAAGTATACCTACGACAAAATAAACTTTTTTATAACCGCAGTTTTACTCTTTTTTGGTTACATTTTAGCTGATTTTCCATGACTGCACAGTTTGTTGAAACCTTTAAACCTTGTATTTTTTTTCTTGAACAAAGTTTCGTAATTTGAAATATATCAGAATAAATTTTAAAATATCAGAATCTCCAAGTAACATTGTCTGTAAATAAGATGTGACAGTCATGCACCAGAAAAACTACTTATGTACGTACAAATAATGTAAAAAAATGTTTGCGTGAACGTGAATACGTCTTGTCCTAATTTTATAACAAATTTTCCGAATAAAATGCAAAGTTCCGACTTATATAGCGAGGCATTTTACAAACAATAGGAAAATATCACGTATTACGAAAACTAATGAAAATATGTAAAATTAATTAAGAAATATTAATATAAATATTAAAATCAATATGGATGTTGTAAAACAATGTTTTCATTCATAATTTTCGAAAAAAAATTGTTGAAAAATACCCGTTCACGAAAACGCAACACTGTTTGTCGTGGCCCCCGTGACGTCATAATTCGGTCTCGCTTCTATGTTTCACATTTTTAGTTTCACAGTAACCATCAAGGGCTACATGAATAGTGACGTAAAAGGGACGTGTAATTTAAAATTGAAAACTCAAAATAATTTTTTACCTAAAAAAAAATTGTTTTTTTTATTTGATTATTAAAACGTGATTCTTCCCTACTCAATCGTTTTATAATTATTTCTTTTATTCAATAATATACAGGCCAATTATAGGTTCTGGGGAAATACTAGTAAGTATACAATAAACATATTATAATAATATATAATAACAATACTAAGTCTAGTGTTTGTTTGTTATTGTTATTATCAATCATGTTTATTAACATGACTTATTTTATGAATCATAAAAGATAAAAACTATCTTGATATTTACAAACTTTTGTATTTGAAAAAACTTTTGGTTGTCTGTAAAGTCGGTTTACGGACGATAATTTTACGTGATAACGTCGTAAGAAAACATTGATGAAAAATATCATACTTTTATGAATTGAATTGAATTATTATTACTGAATTATCATTATTTTGTATAATACAAAGCAGGGGTTAGTTGAAAATTACAATTTTTCCATAAACTAACATTTTTTTGCACTCGTTAATTTCACATTCACTTTGTAGCTTGTGTGCTGCTGCTGTCTCCCTTCTACTCGGACGCATCGGCCGATGGAGTGGAAGAGAGATATATGCGTCACAAACTGAACGCTTAGGCCGATCGTGCCTCTCTATCGCTTGTTCCGCGCTCTCGCTTGCACACTCGGCTCAGGGGGGACGTGACAATGAGTCATGCTTTTTCGTGTGTGCAGCCGGTGTTCATCGATTTATTAGGCGTTATCACGTCAAAAGAATAATGTATTAATAATGTGCGAATCTACATAATTACTTTTAAAATAGCATGATTTGTTTTGGTACATTCAAAATGCAGCCGCCATTTTTTTTTTCTGAGATTGGCCCCACTGATTCATGCTCAGTAAAAATGATCTAGAATGGCAACACTTATTGGTTATCTCATTCTATTGGTGGAGTGAAAAATTATGGGGATAAAAGTCCAATTTGAAAATGTACACACTTTTCATTTTAACAAATAATTTTGATTTATAGAAATATTTTATAGTTCTTACCTTTGTAGATGAATATCTCCACCTTGAAGAGGATGTGGAGGAGCACATAACCCTCGGTACCATGGTCCTGTGGACCATTCTTGCACAGAGCATCTTCATTTTGATTATTTATATTATTTAAACTTTAAAAATACCTAACTAATCCGTAATTGCACTTTTCTTTAGTTACACACTGTTTATTTTACACTGTTTTCGCAGTTTACAAACATTGTTTATGTTTGGATAAAATTAAAATTTACAAAATGTATTTTAGAAATAATTAGATTAGTGACTAGAATAAATAAAATGTTGAGGTGGTGATGATGGAGTTGTGCGATTTTTTCTGAAACAAAAAAAACATTTATATTTAAAAAAAAAACTACATACTCTACTGAAAAGGGGCCGTCCATAAATAGGGAGCGGGGAGGATTGAAAAAGTTTCAATATACCGGGTGTTTCTTTTAAACTGAGACGATCAAATATCTCGAAAAATAGCCACTCTACGGAAAAAATGTCCATAATCAAAATTTAATCATACCGCGTACAAAAGTTATCTTGTTATGCTTCTGGATTTCTATGACTATTGAAACCACAGATCATCATCATCATACCATATCCGCTCCCTGTGTGGAGCATATGGAATCCACAAACTGCCATCGGCCGCCAGCTCACGTGCAACCTCCCAAGTCAAGTCCGCGTCCCGCAGCTCTGACGCAAACTGCCGACGAACTCAGTGGACGACCAGGACGCCGAGAACCTGATGCCTTTTAAAATAACCAAGCATGAACGGGTGTGATGCAGGAGCTATAAAGGCGGAATTTTGTTTTAATCGAGTAAACATCCAGATTTCCCTTATCTTCACCTAATGGCACTGTGCAGTGCCCTATGCACCATTGAGTGGGGAAGTAATACAGCTGTGTAATGCTACGAAATATTGTTTTATTATAAACCATTATCTCATTATTCCCGTGATCATAATAACCAAGTTCGACTGTATCTTATACAATATTGCATATTGCATACACTGACACATGACACACACCCACATACTCCTATACAAAATTAAACACTAAGTATATACTAATATCGCATGTTGGCAATAAAACAGATCCAAGTCAAAATAAACTTTTTTTACCATCATTATCATATCCCATCTTCGCACGTATTGGTGCATAAGGCACTGCCTTGATTGACCAAGTGCAGTTTTTCTTATTTCAGTACAAAGTTATCAGTTTAACGCTTTTTTTAAAAACTTTTAATTATGAGAATAAGGTGTGAGTTTCGATAACAGTACCTAGATAATTTTAGTATAAATAATTAACAACTATTACTGCTTTCCCTTATCCGCAACCAATGCGCAATGGTGCAAAGGGCACTATCTCGATGATTTGTTACACGAAGGCAAGATGATCAGTCTTACGCTTCAATATGACAGAAGAGAGGTAAATGGTTTCTCCGAAATCCTTGGTTTGAAATTTGAATGTAACATATTCATCATCATCATACCATATCCGCTCCTATGTGGAGCATATGGATTCCACAAACTGCCTCCAGGCCAAGCGATCGGCCGCCAGCTCCCGTGCATCCTCCCAAGTCAAGTCCACGTCCCGCAGCTCTGACGCAAACTGCCGACGATTTTAACTTAATATTTTTAATGTAACATATTTTTAAACGAAATTGACGGCACCGAATACATTTTTGCGCAATTGATTTATACGATTATCAATTTTTTTTCATTATCAGATGATTCCTCTGTCGTTATGATTCATTTTCCCTTGATCAATTTTAAGGTCAACTATCTCATTTTATTTTCCCTCCGTATTATTATTTGTATGATCCAACGTCCTTGTCCATTAGTATGGGCCAAACACGATTTTTTGTCAGTTTTATCACCAATTATCCCAATACATTATGCTTCCATTTGTACCCACTACCGCCAATATAATGTTGCAACTGCTGTCACTCGGACATTATTTTATTCTGCCCCAAGGCTGCTAATAATAATAATAATAATTAGGCTCGATGTGAGCGGTTATTGGACCAATCAGGGCAGACCACGTGCGCCCGTCTAACTGTTAAGAGGGGGTACCTAACTATGGAGTTATGTGAATGTCGAGGTTTATACTGTATTTATTTCAGTTCAAATTTCGAACCGGCATGGCATTGAAAACAGGATATAAAATTTTCTACACAAATGGCATATCCATAAGTAAAAGCACTAATATTGTATAAATGAGTTTGTACTATGTATAATAATACAAATATGGAATCCCGTATACAATATAGTTTTTCCTGACAAAAATAGCCCCTGGATCCTGGATCAATCGACTGTCCTTAACTACTTTCCAAACTTTCCATCAATATTCCTATAAAAACTCTTAAGCCCGCTATATATGGGACAGTTTACTACACAGTTTTCTGTGCAGTCTGAAAACGGTCCCGTATAAAGCTAAAACTGCATGAAAAAAACTGTGTGCTAGTGTCAGATTTAAGCTGACATGACAGTTAATGTTTTTTATGTAAACGTTTAAGTAGACATTGGTTTATTGTATGCTTTTAAATACGTAAAAAACCAATAACATATTTACATTATTAGCTAAATATACAATTTCCTGAGAGCAAACATACGATAATAACTTACAATCGCGTTTCAAAAATACACATATTTAGCGTGTCTTTTGACAGAAGTTTGACAGACTGCACAGTTTCTGAACAAGAAACTGTGTAGTTTTCTGAACAAGAAACTGTCCCATATAAAGCGGGCATTAGAAACAACTCTCTCCTCTGTACTCCTCTTATGCACGGGAGCTGGCGGCCGATCTCTTGGCCTGGAGGCAGTTTGTGGAATCCACGTGCTCCACATAGGGAGCGGATATGGAATGATGATGATGACGATAGTTAGTCGGCTGGCTTCTTATAGATTACTTAGTGGGGTAGTCCCCGGGGGGGACTTGGTGTGCGCTCGCTGGGGCGGCCGTCCCGGGCTGTTTGTGTTTGTGCGTGTGCGTCTCAAATTATATCCCATCCCTCAACTCAATTGTATTGTGTCTTTTGTAAGGATAGGTATTGTGATAAGGTACGGCAGGGAACGTATGAAATAGCGTTCTGTCCCCTCCCCTAATTTCCCTCCTCCATTGAGACCCTGACCGCGGATGCACGGGTGGATGTCTGGGAAGGGGGGCCTGGCGAGGCGGGATACCGGTCTCCACACGGGTGGTAGTAATTACTAATAAATAATGATCGGGGTAGAAACTAACATTACCCTACTACTGTTAATTTGGGCCGACTCTGGTTGGTTTGGGTGATGGAAACAATGACAATTATAATACATAAGCCGAGACAGTGGTAGGGGCAATGAAAGCGGTCGCGTACATAACGTAAATTCATCCGTATTTTTATCACACTAACAATCTTAAAATCGCGGTTTAGCTTGTTGAAAAAATCGGTTGAGTTGGCTGGACTGAAAAAAGATTCAATAGTCTTTAAAGCAGTCTAGGGAAAGGGTGGGGCTTTCAGTTGGCTGCCTTCGCTTCTGGTGGCTTCTTATTATTCGGAATCGTCAAGCGACGCGTTTCGCTAAAAAAGGTCGTACGTGATTTCTGTCAAAACACTGCCGACATGTTTACGTTGTTATTGTAAATATCGACCTACAGATGATGTGTTTTGAAAAATCTTGATATTTATTAACTTGACACAATGGCTTCCATTCGTCACCCGACACGAGAATACCTACAAAAGATATTATCCCCGTTTGCATAATTATTTCCCAAGCTTGTTATGCCATATTGCGAGCGTTTCCCTAACAACCATACCCACCTTGAGCTGATACGATTGTTATGTATTTTATTGCAATTTTTCTTTCTTCAAAACATCGCCATCGTGGGCGAGGAAATCCACTGCTACCCGGAATTGAATTTTAAAAATGCTTTCGTGTAGACGCGAATATTTAAAAATTTTGAAGTGGGATGAAATATCCCAAAAACGCACGCAAAAATTAATAAAAAATATTGAAAATAGCATTCATTTCAAAATCTTAAACAATGACGTCACTCCTTGTATCTAAGTGTAGTGTTTCCGGTTTCCGTTTTTAAACCCCCGTAGCCGCGTTCCATGGCATTTTAATATATGGAATACAATCTACATACAAGCTTCTATTGCAAAAAAGATGGCCGCCATTCAGTCTCCCTAGAACAGCTGTTAACAGTATATGACAGTTGAGTCGACGGTATATTTTATCTGTGCTTCCCGCGTCAGTTTGCATAGATTTTTGACAGTTTTGTTACTGGCTGGAGAAATACCATGGCCTTAAACAACCCGTTTTATGACGTCACTCCTGCAAAAATGACGCAGTTAGTACATAGTGGTATTAAGCGCGGTATTTGAAATGTGCAAACTTTAAAAAATCGTATCTTCATCAATAACTTATAAAAAAATATTAAATATATTTTTTTTGTTTAGTTAAATAGTAAGTTTATAGAAAAAAATTACTTTAGAAAACAGTGGATTCCCTCAATCTGGTGTAATTGTTTAATATAATGGATCGTTATACAACAACATGTGTTACAAACCTCGATGTAC
>JAGVSP010003626.1:0-20805 GCA_022494985.1 Micrasema minimum | reverse complement strand
AAACCCTTTTCAACCTTTTTTTTGGGTTAAAGGTTATGGGGGCCAATTTGCCCCAAAAACCCCAGGTTTTTTTGGCCGGCTCAAAAAATTTTCCCATTGTTAAGAGCGATTAACTATATTCAAAACATGAAAGGGTTCACGGCTTGGACTCACTCTCTGCTATAAGCGGCAATCTGAGTAACGCTAATTTTAATATATTTATAGTGATATGCTACTATTAGTTGTCCTCCCTGCGCTTAAATAATCAGGAACCTATTTCCCAAACACTTACACCACACTCCACCACACGTACCACAATAACAAAACATCCCACACAACATCAACATTTCAAATACTTGTATCCTCGCTCTTGAATCGTCCTCAGAAATTTATTTTTCTATACAATATGTTTGTGCACTTAAATTGGTGCTATGTCTCTATACATATTGCTATGAAATATTGATCTCTTCAATTTATTGTACCTACATAGCTCTGTGTGTATAACATTGAAAAATAAAATAATTAATTAGAATAGCACGAAATACGCGGCTCGGCGGGCGGGCGGCCGCGCTTCAAAAACTTATACAAATATAATGAATAAACCAAATATTCAATAAAAACTATTTCTTCTATGAACATAATAACCGCATTAGCGAAAAAAACAATGGGGCAAGGTTCAAGTGTAAATTTTCACATTTAAATATACACTTAAAGAATATTATCCATATTAGGAATAAAAAGCATGTTTGTCTTAAAATTGTATTGTGTTTTTTACTTGTCAAAATTTTTTTTTTGAATTGCACAACACTTTATTTTACAGCTTGTACGAAATTTGAAATTCCAGCGAAATCAGTGCCATAATACGCAAAATTATCACTTGTAGGATTATAGCAACTTAACAGCTATATTGATTGTGGTGTGCCCATCCTATGTAGCACTTTTGGGGAAACAAAAATCATAGAACCATTGATTGGTAACAATAAAAAATTAAAAGTATATAAATATATAAAAAATGAATATTATAATAATGTCTGTTGGTAATAACGTATTATTGATACTAACAACGATGGTTCGGTCACGTGGAGCAAACGAATGATAAAAGAACTGGCTAAAATTATTTACGATGCGAGTGTGTCTGGACGTAGAAGTACGACGACGGGGCTTGAGAAAGACATGGCATGATCGAGTATATAACAAATACTTGAAAGTGGTCGTGAAAGTTGGAATAATCGGCGTGCGTGCATGAGAAGATGTGTGAATGTGGAAGAAGCATGGGAAGAAAAAAGTGTGCCAGGACAGAGTTGTGTGGCGTTCCTCTCTGCCTTTCTCTTAGTTACCATTATTAAAACTACACTTTCTTTATTATTATATACAAAATAAATTATTATTATCCACGTTTCAATTAAAAATTAAAATCCAAGAGGGTGTAGTATTTTTATCGCAAAGCGTGATAAATGGTTGCGTTTAACGGAAATACAAGAGGTGTATACTGAACTCGGCGGTGTGAGCGTGGAGTCGCGGTTTTTAGGTCAGCCTTGGAACAGGCGGTTGTATTTTACTTGTATTTTAACTGAACACGTATCTGTATCATATCTTAATCCCTATATTATTCTACAGACGCTTCACTTTCCTTCGCCGCTTGACTTGCCTGCACGTCGCCATTTTGCGGTCTCATTGTTTTAATTCTGTTCGCATTTTTGACCAATAAGTCCGATGCTCAAATGCTCGCTACATGTTCATTTATTTCCATTTAATTTCTTGCAGCATAACTGTAGTAATAAAGCAACGTTTTTATTCTATTGTGGCTATGGTATTGTGGCTTCGACGCGTCACACGCGATGCGGCACGCCGCCATTTTCACGTTAGCCGGTGACCGTACATAACTGTAACAAAATGTTTCTCTACAGGACGAGCCCGAGCACATGCGGAAGCTTTTCATCGGTGGATTGGATTACAGAACCACCGACGATTCGCTAAAGGCCCATTTCGGAAAATGGGGAGAGATCGTGGATGTCGTAGTGATGAAAGATCCGAAGACCAAAAGGTCTCGTGGCTTTGGATTCATCACGTACTCCCGCGCCCAGATGGTAGATGATGCTCAGATCGCGCGTCCCCATCGTGTTGACGGCAGGTAATATCACTTTTGGACCGCGTGTTGTGTTTTTGTTAACAAGTTCGACGCCCCCGTTCAGCCGCCATTTTGGATGCGCCATGCCTTAGTTGTAATCCATAACCTTAATTAGATTAAGCCACAGATTTGCCTCATGCAGGTCCAATACCTGGCATGACTTCCCTTACCCTGTGGAGATTATATGCCAGAGCTCGCTATGTTGGCTTGGATCTACTATATCCTCTTCCAATACACTGCCTCGCAACACTATGAATTTTAAACCTTATTTTTTTTCGTACTATTCAGGTTTAATTACAAATGGATTAAAATTCCTCGCACGTTGCACGCATCAAGGATGTTACAGTTTCGTACTGTTAAAAACAGTAGCAACATGTGATGTTGAGTGTGCAAGCCAAGTGTTCAAATTGCAGATTACCTAGTACCTATAGAAAATGTTATATTTTACTTTCTATTAAAGCTTAACGTTACGTTCTATTATAACTTAATTCTTCATCTATCTGATACTAGTAGTGTTAGTTATGAAATGGTGGAGATTGGTAACAAATAACATGCGGCCATTTTGTCCAGGCTTGTGGAGCCCAAGCGAGCTGTCCCGCGGCAGGACATCAAGCGGCCGGAGGCGGGGGCCACAGTGAAGAAGCTGTTCGTGGGCGGACTCCGGGACGAGCATGACGAGGACAATCTCAAAGAGTACTTCAAGCGTTTCGGCCAGATTAGGCAGGTCAGCATCGTCACCGACAAGGACACCGGCAAGAAGAGGGGATTTGGATTCGTGGAGTTTGATGACTACGATCCCGTTGATAAAATATGCCGTGAGTATTAATAATAATTATTTATTTATTTATTTTTTTCAAGTAGATATACATATAAAATATTACATTTTATCGCCTAACTAGGCTGATTAAAACTAATAAAAATTGATTCCTAACATTGAGGTGCAAGTGCAAGCCTTTAAGGCCTCTGTATTAAAAATTGAATGTAAAATAAAATAAAATATACATGTAGAAAAAATGCATTATTCCATAGATATTTTATTTTGTGTTTTATGTTCTGTATAAGACTTCAATTAAGGCCATTAGAATCTGATAGTCTCGAGTAATGTTTGTTAACTTATGTAACCGCAGTCCAGCTATATTTTGACTAGATTGTCGTCAGAATATCGTTTTATGCTGCTAATATAAAATGCTACGGATTTGATTTTGTTCTTGACATAACATTCTTTAGCAATTAATGAAGTAGCTACAAAATCGTGTGGTTTAATAATGATGTAGTATTAAATTATAGAAATGAAGTGAAAAAGTCAACATTATATATTTTTATTCCAGTCCAGCACATGCATACTATTTGTGGCAAAGCTGTGGACGTGAAGAAGGCCATCTCGAAGCAGGATATGGACCGCGGCGGCGGCCCCCATGGGTGGGGGCGGCGGTGGCGGCGGCGGGGGGGCGCATGGGTGGGGGCGGCGGCCCGCGCGGCGGCCGGGGGGGGGGGGGCGGCGGCGGGTGGGGGGGCCGCGGGGGGCCAGCAGAACGGGGCCGACTGGAACGGCAGCCAGGGTAAAGACACTGAATCACAAGCAGGTATAACACATGCCTGCCAGTAGGACAATGCAATCGCTCGCTGTGACAAACAAATCCCCTTGGTTTGTACTAGCTGTTGCAGGCTTTTTAGGATTCTATTGTATTTAAACCAGTACATTGTGTTTATGTATGTCTTATCAACCATTTACTTTTAAGCCATCATAGTACATAATATAATATGGTACAAAATACACAACGAATTCTAAATAAAGCTCTGTCAAGTCTGAAGCATTTCTAATGAGTGATATAAAGATCTTTCTAGCTTTTGCATTGTTTTACAATAATAATTCATGTATCTTGATGAACATTTAACTTGCATCCAGAAAGAAAGAGTACTAGATTTAAAAAAAACATTTTTCTACGCAAATTGTGAGTCATGGCGCAAGCTTTTTCACTCATTTAATTCCCTGCCAACCCTTTCCAATTAATCTACTCTGGTTTCTCCTCGTATGTGTTTTTTCTACTTGTGTTGAAGGTGAATGAAACCCATGACAGAGTGTCCAGAAGGTGTTTTTCCTTCCGTGAGAAGAAACGTGGACGAGACCTTGAACTTAGAATTTCTTGTAGATGTATTTTCCATAAATGGACCCTACAATGCGAGTTTTTGTGCTACTGAGGTTTGCCTGTTTTTCAGGAAAAATCTCCAATACCACTCGGGCGTTGCCAACCTTGATAAAAATTCCTCACAAGAGAGCAAAAGTACTTTCTGGTTGTGCCTCAAAATTTAAAGTAACAGTTTGTGCAAGTTTATCACTTAGGTAGATTCTGGCCCCAGATTACAAGCTTAACTACATCGATATGTATCGCAGTTGTGACATGTATATGATGGCAACCAGTATATTTAAAACAGATTTTATAAATTACGCTTCACAAGCGGTACATATTGATGAAGTTAAGCTTGTAATTGGGCCTTGGAATATTTGCCACAGATTTGCCTCATGCAGGTCCAATACCTGGCATGACTTCCCTTACTCTGTGGAGATTATATGCCAGAGCTCGCTATGTTGGCTTGGATCTACTATATCCTCTTCCAATACACTGCCTCGCAACAATATTCATTCCCTTAAAATAAATATAAAATCTCAATGAATCTTGAAAGGAAGTGTCTGATTGCTTGTATTTCTTCTAGGTTATAACCAGGGTAGTTGGGGAAATGTGAACCATGGGATAATGGTAATGGAGGCGGCTCCTGGTCTCAGGGTGGGGGAGGTGGGGGCTATGGGGGCGGAGGACAGGGAGGCGGCGGGGGCGGTGGCTCCTGGGGACAGGGAGGGGGCAGCCAGGACTTTGGAGGGGGCTACCAACAGGGGTACGGAGGGGGTCCTATGAGGAGTCAGTTTAACCAGAACCGTCCGGCGCCCTACGGTGGCGGCGGCGGCGGTGGGGGAGCTCAGATGGGCGGCCAGGGAGGGGGCTACGGGGGCGGCGGCGGCGGAGGTGGTGGCGGATACGGGGGCCAGGGAGGACCCCGGCGCTTCTGAGGAAAGACTGCGCGTAAGTATTGATTTCTATTAACACAGTGATGACTTACCCATGATCATTTGAATCCATTATTATTTGAAGCAATCTAAATGTCATGTTGTGTGGAAGTGTGCAGCCACTCTGCACCCCCCCTGCAACCGCCGCGGGTGTGCTGAACAGTAACTAACAGTTTTGTTATCTATAGGTCCCGTTCGCTCTAACTAGTGACTAGGCAGGCAGGCAGACAGATCCTTAGCAGAGCTTAGTGAACAGATCAGCCACGGGACACCGCTAGACAGTACAGAACGCCCCACGTGAAGAGTAGTAGGGATAAGTGGATAAGGACTACATTAGTGTTGTAATGTGATTTTATTGTATCGTTTGACTAAGACCCTGTAATAGGTTGGACCATGTCCATGTCCAAGGTAACAATGTAACTGCAAGATAGTTGGATAATGTGAAGTAAGTGTGAGTAAGTTATCCTGTAGAGGGCTCACTAGGCGTACTGTAGTACAGTAGGTAGTGTGGTAACGTGGTGCCCATAAGCTCCACGCTAGCGCAACATTACATAGCTACATTACATAGTACGAGACCTCAGTGATAGTTCCACACCCAACACCGCTACACATTAACTTGCGATTAGTTAAGTTCTCTATAACATTATTTTGTAAGATTATTGATTAAGTAGTATTTAATAAAACTCTTTATACAGAACACTGATTTAATTCATGCAGTTTATTGTCTGGATAGATATTGTATGGATGTGCAAAGTAGATCTGATTGTAGTGAACTTAGAAATAACACCATCTTATATTTCTATACATCCTAATATATAACCCTTACCTAGGCTAGGTGTAGGTTAATGAAATAATAAGATTATGTGAGTAATTATGTACCTATTGGTGATGAAATAAAAGTATTCTTTCAAAAGATCTCAGGAAGGCCCCTAATAGTGTTGATTAATTTTATTCCTCAAAATTTAGTTTCTAAGTTTTCATATGAGAAGACCCGTACTAAGGGCAGGGCGTGCAGGGTGAGTAGACAAGTGTCCCTGAGGGAGGAAAACTAAGCACTTAACATGAGTTAGCCACAGTAGCCAACCTCTAATTATTGTCAGCTCCTTTTCATCCTCTCGTTGATGTTCATAATATATAGAGATCTCTATTGGGAAAAGTTAATCATCATTATGCTTGGCACTTTCAATTATTTTGCTTTCAAACTGGGAAACAGTTAATTGACAATACAGTATTGAGACGATGTCAGGATCTTGGATTGGGTTATGTTAACCTCTCATCTGAAGTAACTCAGAAAATGCATTAGGTGAGACATCTCATCCTGGGATAATGTTGTGTTGGTAAGTGTTCTCGAGATGACTAAAAGGAGACATGAGTTTATGGTAAGTAGATAGTCAATAATACTGCTTTAATATATGCTGTATTTTGTTTGTTTTTTACTATTTCACAATAAATTGCAGAAAAAGAAAAATTGTTTTCATTATAAATTGTTATATTAGCTGAATTCCACATTCTAATGGTATATAAGTGACTAAATTCTTCAGAACCCTTAGCATGAAGTTTGGAATGAGAAGTAAGTTCTTAATTCTTTTATGTTATATGGCAAAACTAATTTTCTGCCGGTTTACTCCACACCAAACGAGTTTGTGAACGCAGTCAGTGTGCGTGCTGTTCCACAATACAATTTGTATCTTCCTTATCGTCCTTTGATATCTTCCCAGAATTGAGTACCAGGGCTGAAATGTTCAGGGCATTTTTTATATCTATCCGAAGTGTAGTTAAAATAATTTATCTCCTTTAAAAAGTTAATTATCAAAAATATAAAACGGTACTACACACTTTTAATGGGTATTATCTAAAATGTGTTCATGCTCCAATGCGGTGCCCTATGCACCATTAGGTGTGAATAAGGGAAAGTAGTAGTGTTAAAAATTTATTGCGCTAGTGCTAATTCCAGGGAAAATTTCAAGATCTAAGTTCTATGGAGAAACAACAGGCGAGCTGACTGCTTCCCAATTAACCTCCAGTTTGTCCATCGTGTGGAATTCAGCTATAATATGTACATTCCCCTTTAAAATAGCAATTTTTTTCACAGAGCTGGGTGTTATCTTATGCATTTTCGCATCTTTACATGAAATTTTTTATTATTTTATGTTGCCTGCTTATTGATCCATTGCCTAGAGAAGTTTTTTGCCTAGAAATTCGGAGCGCAACTTTTGATGAATACATTTTGCTTTTGAAGGTACATTAGAAAAAAAATTAAACTCGTGGCTGCAATGTTAAGCTATGGGTTTTTGGAACACCTACAGAATACATAGGTATTATTATAAAATTTTTCAAATTTGCCAATAAACCTTTAAAAAAGATGGTATGCAAACTAAGTCAGTAGCCTAGTAAGCAATTTAATGAAAGAAATCTTTTGAAAGTCAATTTTTTTATTCATTGAAAGCTGTGAAACTTAAAAAAAAAACTGGTGTATGGTGATGCAGTGGTTTTGGAGCTTCGGAAGTAGTTTTGGTGAAGTAATGCATCTGTTTTCTGTATGACTCCATTACCATAGTATGGATTTACCTAATTACTGTAAAACAAGAGTCGTAGATTTTCCGAGCTCATTATTATGGTCACTCTTTTTACAAACCTGTAAAATTGATTGCACTCAAAAGTCCTTAAAATAATCTGACTATTTGAAAAAAATAACCGATTTAAACAGAAATAACGAGTAAGTAACCTATTACAACCGATTATTCAGTCAGGTTAGTAAAAACAGGAGATTTTGAGGTCGTTGCGAAAGATATCAGGTTTGGGAACAGCGTATGAATGAAGTGAGACTATTTTGTTTCTGCTGCGTAATTTCCGTATGGTTGCAAAGCACCATCTGTTGAAACCTTCCCGCGGTAAAATAAAATAGTGATAACAATTGTTGGAGGCCACGCCCTGTAATTGTGCTTTCAAGAATTATTACAGATGGCGTTGTTGGTGCCTATTTAACTGAAAAGATGGCGCGGAATACACTGTATTTTTGTCTAGAATTGTAGGTATAAATTATATTTTTTAACATACAAGAATATACTATACACGGTGTAACAAAACTCGTAGTACAACTCGAAAACTGGTGAATCTACATCATATTGGAGTCGAATGTGTAATACTTTTGAATCTAGGTTGAAAAAAAATATTTTTTTCTTCTCAAAAGCTTTCATTAGTACCTACCGAAGATAAAGTAAAATTGCATGAATTCTTATTAAAATGCGATTTTTTTATTTTGTGTTTTTTATGAAAAGAATTCATTTGACTAGAAGACTAGATGTATTATATTTGATAACAATTTGCAAAAATTGAT
Organism: Micrasema minimum; assembly: GCA_022494985.1. NCBI lineage: Eukaryota > Metazoa > Arthropoda > Insecta > Trichoptera > Brachycentridae > Micrasema > Micrasema minimum. The sequence goes on along the minus strand of JAGVSP010003626.1, from coordinate 12,300 downwards.
GGAAAAAAAAATCAACCTCGTACCTTCCTAATTTTCTCGAAAACAGGGTCTAATAAAAAAAAAAATCTATAAAATCGACTCTAAATATTATGTAGATGCACTGGTTTTCCGCTTGTTACACCTTGTACAAGGAGGTTAACCATCCGAAACCGACATAACCGCATGTTGTACGGGACAGAAAACTGTACAGTTTCTTGTGCACTTTGTTAACTGTCCCGTATAAGCGAAACTGCGGCAACGGCGCCTCGTAGGTACGGAATATTGTAAAACCGAAAACTAGTAGGTACCTACGACTACCCCTTCATTCATTCCCTTATCCGCACCTAATGGTGCATAGGGCAGTTCATACCTAGGTAATAGTTACACCAGTGCAAGTATTACCAAAATGCGAATACAGTAGGTAAGAATAACTACGCGTTAAGAGCATCCTCTTGTCACGTGCCCTGCGGCCGTTTTTCCGTACAATCGTATTTCTTAATTTTCTCCCTGGAATGCTACATAGAACGATGATTTTTTCACACGTTTTAGATATTGACTAAACGCGTGTTTGTATCATCTTATTTGAAAAAAATAATTTAGGTATCTCCTTCAACAAATAACATATTCAAAAAGACATAAACACGCTTCATGTCGATATCTAAAACTTATGAAAAAAATCATTGCTCTTTAGTGTCTAGTTTTAGTGCTAAATTCCAGGAAGAAAATCGAGATTTATGATGGTATGGAGAAGCAGCCGAGTCACGTGGCAGAGTGCCCTCTTAAAGATCCTAGAGTGCTTAGCATAGTACTTATCAGACTAAATAATACCTATACGAAACGGTAGGTACATGAACGTAATTTGGATTGCGAGTTTATTAATAATATCGAGGGGGGAAGGTAGTTGTTTTGAAATCCGGGGTGGATGGGAGCTACCTAGCAGACTGGGGGAAAATACTACCGTCATATGCAGAACTGTGGTATGTATAAAAAAAATAATCACAACTTTTGATATTTTAATTTAATATTTTAGAATTTTGAATTACATAATTCAGAAATTGCCTACAAAAGTAGAAGCTAGAATTGTGTTTTTGCAATGATCATATTACATATTTGCAACAAGTATCTACACCTGTCCGCCTCGTGGTGTAGCGTAGCGTGTTGTGCTGCCATGCATGAGGTCGCGGGTTCGATTCCCGATGGGGTCAATATGAAATATTTATTTGAAAGTGTTTTTCAAATAAAAATATTTCATGTGATACCTAGGACTGGCGCTGAAGCGTGAGACTGATCATCTTGCCTTCATGTAACAAAATAATCAAGATTTACTGCACTTGGTGAACCAATGCAGTGCCCTATGCACCATTGGGTGCGGATAAGGGAAAGCAGTAGTAGTAGTCTACATCTACCCAAAACGAGTGCGTTGGTGAGTACAAAACGTATATTATAATTTACGTTTTGTAAATCGTTAATATTGAGCCGACAGTTAGGCGCAACGCACATAATATTGCTGATTTTTTTATTCGTGCACACAGTTTTACTCCCTACATTTTTTACAAAAAGCATTTTAGCATTTTTAGTACGTACCTACCTAAGTAGGGTACCTACTAATACACTATTGATTGACTGATTTCTATTGTAAAATGTTTCGTTAATGAAAAAATGGTATTCTTGAGCATTGTAGGGTACCTACTACCAACTAACAACGTTTGGATATAAGGCAAAAGTTGGTTACGACAGATTTTCTCATTATAATTTTATTTGGTAGGTACCTAACTGGCATCAAATACCTAATTAATGTCGACTTAACAAAAATTTACCTACCTTTTTTCTAAATAAACATACTATGTTAACATGTACTGAGCACAAACTTTAATGGTAATGTCATCAGAACTTAAAAATGCTGGTCACCTACACATGTATCAGAAGTATGTCGATATAATATCATTGGTTACCTACCAACGTTTGCCAATAGCCCAACGATAGATTGTAGGTACCGCTATTCAGCTTATGACTGCAGAATTATCATTAAAAGGTAGGTATGTCTGAATCTACCGGATAAGAATCCGCACTCGTTCTTATTTCTTAATCTGTGGTCAAGACTGCGGAAAAGCAATTCCGAGTCATTTTACAGAATGAAACCGTTTTATTACTTTCCTTGCGTAGGTAAGTACCCACTTTACCCGATACTGATTGTTGGTTCCCTCGTTTCTGAGATTAATACGTAAATTATTTGTGTTGGCTATTTCAACCGAAATTTACAATGAGGTAACCAGTGACCATGCAGGCAGAACTATTTAACTTCAATATGAATGTTATTTATTTTAAGATTACAATACCCCTCTAAATATGTAGGTATTTTAGGTTCTGTGCATAATAGGACATCATATCTATGTATTTTAAAGTTATAAAGATATTTTTTATGTACATACATAGGGTTACATATCTTAGAGTTAATTGACGCGCCATGGCTATAGAGACGGCCCCTTTTCCCCGCCCCCCGCCCGTTTTCCCATAGATGCGAAAGCGGTTTGCAAAAAAATTTTGGTTGTAGCGACCAAACTTCCCTCTGCTGGCGGGGTAATTGACACCCCGGTAACTTGATTTCGACACAATAATTAAAATGATTACAGTTGATTATGGGCAGTATATTGTCCCTAAACATGGGTTATTTGTATGACAAAAAAACAAACTGGTTCCTTTTATCAAAACATATTTTGAACAATTAGTTAAAATTACCAGTTTTTTTAATTTAGGTGATTCAATTTTGTAAAAATTTAAAGTTATGTTTTACTGTTGATAGTGAACAGTTGATTACTGTCGGTTATGCCAATGGCCGGGGGATTAGGCAATTGGTAAAACAACTTGCGCATTTTTTTTAGCTGCACACTATAGCCACCTTCGTGTTTGGGGACAATCAAGGAATGTTTTTTGACCGTTAGGGCCCCTTATATCCTGCTGCCGTCATTACTCTAGGGTACAAATAACTAATTTATAAATAGTTATACTTCAATGAATTTTCAGTGTTTAAAAATTTTATTAAGTTTTTGTACATTTGTAAGATTTGTAAAAAAATTACATAACTTACTAATTCTTTATGGATCTAATTATGTTTGTTTTAGTGCTGGTTTATAACAACTAATAAACTATGTAGGTTAATAGGTTCCCACTAACGCTATTTTGCACTGGAATCCTCTAAACCTTAATATAATAAGTTTAATTTTTGGGGTTTTTTTAATAAGGTCTTTTTTAACAAGATAAACTACGATAATACTTTTTTCTAATTTACGTGATTTTTCCCTATCCTTAAACACAAGATAATATGATAGAAATCCATTTCGTCGGCTAAATACATATTTAAAAATGTAATTTTTTGAATTGGCCATCAACAGTATCTAGGTATGTACCTAGGTACCTTTTTGTAAGATTTTTAATGACATGTGTCGAAATCCTTGTATTATAGAACTTTAGTAGGTACATTACTAAACTGGATTTTTACCAAGGCCTTACATACTTGCAATCAATTATTATTTCATATGCTCAACAGATAATATCAACGGAGAAAAGGGGGGGACTACAAGTTTTACGGAGGAAACCGAGGAGTATCACGTGGACCGCGCATCCCTCAACAATGGTGTAAGAGTAGTGGGGAGAATGAAGATACTAACAAAATAAGGTTTGAGCGTAACCTACTGATTTATTCTCTATGTTCTTAAAAAACTTAAAATTATTTCATCAAGTTAAATAATAAGTGTAGTAGATGTTTAATTGGATAAATTGGCTTGGGCCGTAAGTAAATAAAATAATTCTTTAACCGCCTAAATATCCATTTACCTTTCCCGAGATTTTTTAAAGGTATCGATAATTTATATTTTACGTCATATGAAAGAAGTTGGTCCGACGAAGTGGTGACCCCTTGCGGTGTGGGGGTGGGGGGCGGCAGGTTGGTCGTGGCAAGCCCCTCGCCCCCCTCCCCCGGTTCCGAGTACAGGGACAGAGGGCGCAGGGCCCCGCTCGGGGGTAGTAGCTGCCTACCAGGCTGGAAGACGCCGCGAGGGTCCTGGAACAATGGACAAGATTAGAAAATTAAGTACCTAGGTAGATGACTAATATTTACCTAAATCCTACCCAACTACACAGAATTTAAATACTATAAGTTTACTGATACATAAAGACCATTAATCTGTTTTCACATATTTAATATTTTTGCTTGGGAAGGTATAAGGTTTTATGTATACCGTAGGTGGTGGGGGGTAGATTTAGTATTCCCCAGTCGCCTGGTGGTCCGAAAAGTGACAGGACAGAGCCAGCCACTCGAACCTCTAATGCAGGTCGAGCTACGCATTTTCTATCCTCTTGTTTGGCTGCGGTTGGGCGGGAGGTAGTTGGGTAACTAACGATTCAAAAAAGGGGTAGAATACCAACATCATCCATATCACTGTCAATTTTGGGGCACCGTCCATAAGCAGGTTGGGGTGAACTGTGTTTATGAATATCTTAGAACCGTAGACAGTAATAGGGGGCAATGTAGAAAGTATTTTGGTCGCATATAATAATTACCTTCTTCTTCAGCTTTTATACAGTTGATTCTATTAATTATAAGCGCATTATCGACGCATAATCAAATCGGTCTTTTAGAGTTGTGGGGTAGGCACTAATAGATTTAAAAAAAGTTCTAGAGAATAGGGGTGAGGCTTTTCATTGTATCCTCTGTCCCTAAGCGCGGCGGTATAAAAATATGGATCTTCGACTTGCGTCGCGCTGAGGTAATGCAGCGCTGGCGGCCGCGGCCGGCGCTAAGCGGCAAGGACCTGAGGGGGTGATAACGAACCCCCCATCCACCCGCAGCTGTTTTAATAGAGTCCTGGGGGGACTCTCTTTCAGCTGCAATGGTAGGAAAAAATATTCCAATTTCATCTAACTCTATGCAGTTTAGTGGAGAGGGGAGGGACCGATAATATTTATAACCCCCCCAACCCCTATCAGTTACCCCTCACAGTATCTCCGTTTCATTTATTCAGAAAAAATAAACAGTTATTATAAATATGTAACATAATAAAACAAAAACCAATGAAAAAAGTAACCAAAATCACTTACAGGTAAAAAGTTAATTTTTTTTTTTTATTTTTTTGGTTTTTTTATAGCCATAGAATTACCCCCCCCAAGTATATACAAAAGAAAAAAATAAGAAACAAAAAGTAACAAGAAGAAGACTTCCCATGACGGAGAAAAAAGAGGGGGGGACCATAACACCAACCCCCCCGCAAGGGCAGGACTAGCACATACACGCAGTTGCCTTTCCGCTCAATAGAAAGCACAGTCCAAAACCGAAGTTCTAGCGCACACATTCGGAGAAGCAAGCTATTGCAGCGACCCTGAGGAGGTTTTCCAACGCGACACCCAGATTCCGACGACGCCGGGATACTGAAAAACATCGGATCATTCTTATTCTTCCTATTCAATTCAATGCCGCAACGTACGGCCTTTATTTACACACGATAATACCTAGCTGATACCGATTAACTTGCCTTCATGTAATAAATTATCAAGATACAGTGCCCGTATACCAGAGCAGAGCAATATGTACCATTAGACTTGGTGCGTATAAGGGAAAGTAGTCGTAGATAATATTATAAAAAAATGTTAAGTAAATACATAAATCTAGGAATCTTCCTACTACTACTACTCTCACTTATACGCACCAAATGGTGCATAGGGCACTGCATTTGGTGCGTATAAGTTGGGGCAAATGCGGGCATTTTCAAGTGAAATAAATATATCGGAATCGAACCCCTGACTTCATGCTTGGCAGCCCAGCGCGCTTACATCTACACCACGAGACGGACATCTCCCTATTAGTTACTTCTCCCAAATTTGAGCGTCGCGTTGTGTAACAAACACAAGACCACACAACACAATATTATGTACTTATTTTCAAAGGTTTTCTAGTATTGAGGGTGTAAAAGTGATTTAATATAATCATCAGAATATCAGGGTTCACTGAAGCCCCTGTCTTATCCAGGTATATCAAATAACTTGACCTAAGTCACCCCTAAATATTTTTTCTTTGACAAATATTATTTTCGTAATTTCTAAATATATTAAATATTTATGTTACTTGACACTGCATATTGAATTACGTTTGTTTTGCTGGCACACCAGTACAAGTAATTTGAAATACATTGCTTGAACTATGGCAAAACGTGTCTATACCTACAGGGTGTAACAAAACTCGACGTACAAGCGGGAAACCAGTGAATCTACATAATATTTGGAGTCGATTTTGTAGAATAATATTTTTTTCTTTTACCCTTAGTTTTCGAGAAAACACAGTTGATTTTTTTTTCACGTTTTTTTTTTCCAACTTGTTATCAAATAATAGATTTTTTCAAATATGGCAACTATCCATTATGAAAAAAAATTTAAAAACGCGTTTTAATAAGAATTTTTTTTTGAATTTATTTATTAATTTTTAACCTTTTTGTGAGAAGAAAAAAAAAAATTTATTTTCAGGCTCAGATTAAAAAATTCATATTACGAAATTTCTCAAAATACGGGTAGATTTAACTTGTTTCCCGTTTGTACATCGAGTTTTGTTAGGCCTATCTAGGCAACTTATCAAGATTTTTTAGCACAATTAACCATCTCGCTATTTATGAAAAAAGTAGAAAAAATTACGCCACACCACTCTGTCCTGGCACAAAATATAAAGATTTCTTCCACATTTCATACATCTTCTCATGCATGCACGTCGATTATTCCGACTTCCGACTCTGCAAGATTCTTTAATTGGCTAATAAATAATCTCTGCAACTTGATTTTTATTTTCAAGCACAAGCCGCTTTGGCTTTATTGAAAAAAAAAAAAAATTAAAATATGTACAAAATATAAAAGATTGCATAGATTTCTTTTTACACAAAGGTATCCTGAATTTTTATACTGCCTCGAGCTTGTATGACAGCTAATCAGTAGGTATTATAAATAATGTTTGACATTATTAAACTTTTTTTTATGGTGTAAAGATGGGAACAGATGTTGAGATTTACCGGAAGCGACGGTCAGTAGCACAAAGACACCTTTTACTGGAGTAACATTATATATTTATTAAGTACTAATAGGTACATTAAAATAAAAGTAGATACATATTATTATATTAGGTGCCTACTATAAAGCTTATGAAGGTTAATTTGCGTCCATCATTATTACTTCTATACATGGAGTATCAAAACTCGTAGTACAACCCGAAAACTGGTGAATCTACATCATATTTCGAGACTAATGTTTAATATGACTTTTGAATCAGAGCTTGAAAAAAGATTTTTTTTCTTTTCTCACAAAAGTTTCCATAAGTACCTACCGCAGATTAAGTAAAATTACACAAATTCTTATTAAAATACATATCTCCTCATCTATATTTCAATTTTAGGGTTACATTATAAAAATCGTAAATAATTGTGCTAGAAAGTATGAAACAAGCTGTAATAGAGCAGGATTTTTTTATCTTTCTGAATTTATGAATTTCTATTCGGTAGGTATATTTTTTGGTCAAAATACCAGTAAATATTTTTTTAGGTTTCGTTAGTTTATTAGTTATTTATTTCATTAGCCGATTCACGAAAACCCATATTAAAAATATATCAAGAACTCCTGATATTTTATTTAAAGTAATCGTAGGGGATTATGCATAAATAACACAGAAGTTTATGTAGATACAGAATCCGTAGCACATAACGAATCATTTAACGATATTTTTTTTTTATAAAAAACTGTCCTAATCTACTCATTTGTACACTTTATAATGTTCGTATTTTTTCTACAAAGGTCGCTATAGTTTGTGATTAATTTGCTTTATAACAGGACATACCAGCCAGGAAGGGTTTAGTATGGGCTCCGCACACCAGATGGCTAGTTGGTCCGTTTAAGGAAGAGGGAATAATATAATATCACGCAGTTTGTAGTCCCCCTATGCTCTGTGTAAAGGAAGAGAATCCTGATTTACCTAATTGACTGCATTTCCTTCGGCAGGAATTCCCACAGAAATTTACTGGCCATTGCATTTTGCATTTAGGCATCGTTTAGGATGTTCAGGTACATTGACAAAACATTTTTATATGAGGGCATTGACTAATCATGGATCGAAAAATTTTTATTTAAAAGATAAAACCGTTAATTTTCTTAGGTTTAGGTTTCGAAAAAGGATTCACTAGAAGGGACGTTTCCATACAAATTTTCTAAAAATATCGCTTCCTAGGGTTAATTTCATAACACTACTTATTATCAAATTCCATCGTATAAAGACTCCAGTGTACACTCACACTTTGAAACGTGTGATGTAGATGTCTAGTGATGACGTAGTGAGTGACGTAGTGGGTCACTAGCTGTCACTAGACACGGTAGTATTTTTCAAGTAGGGAATACCACTTCTCTGAAATTCTTTTTCGAAGGGTTTAGGTATATTAATTATTTACAAGGATGTTAATAAACCCATTACGTACGTATATTAAGTAGATATATGAAAAAAATCACTGTGTATCTTATCACAAGTAGGTAAATTATTTTTTCGTAACGAAACTACATTATTCATAATTACTTAGGTAAAAAGTAAAATAATATTTTTCATTTTATATAGAGGAGGTAGAATTTTTCAAATTCAGGAATATGGATATTATCAATGCATAGATGGAGCTAGTTACGCGCTGGTGAATGGTTTTCGATTCGTAACATATATACAAAATAAAAAATGTTACCTGGTGTGGATTTTCGCTAATAAGCGGAATGGGGAATGTTGTAGTACGTAAAGTGGCCACTTAACCCAGCCAATGACAGGTCATAAGCCTGTAAACGCTCGAATATCCATATTCTTAAATTTAAAAAAATTGTACCTCCTCTCTGTAGGAATATAAAATGAAATATATACCTACTCCCGTCTTGGGATAAATCCAGATTTGTGTACAAGTATTTGAACACACCCAAAATGTTGTATAAAATAATATTGTATTTTAAATATCTGTCAAAAATAACAGTATTTTGTTCTTATGGATATTAGTACATTTATCTGTGGGTGTCTATTACTACAAATTCAACTTTACAGTAGTGCAATTTAACAATAATTGTAGTTATTCATTTTCGGGTTTCATATTATGTACCTACTTACTTTAATGGAAAGTTCGATTTATGTACGTTAGTCAAATAGCCTTCCCACCGTAATAGCGAAGTTATTATATTTCCTAGGTATTTAAAAAATTTACATGGCGAAGCACAACATATTTTATTGAATTGCTAAATTAATGATTTGTCCCAATCAAAACGGTTTAATTTTAATGTATCCCATAATAATACATTATAATATCAACTGCCTACTTACGTATTGTGAGTTAAGCTAGCGGTCAATATTTAGCGTGCTCAGTGAAAACAGATAAAAGGATTTGAGTTAACTATCGCGTGATTTCATCGGATGTTCATCCCTTAACAATAACACTCCACGTCATACAAACCCCAACCCCCGCGACATCAGTACATTACTAACAGCTAACATGTGATTAGCTACGGGGGATATATATAAATATGTAGGGGGTGCATTGAACTATTGTTGTTTATAATAATTTGTTAATAATGAAATATTACAATCATTTTAAGTGGTTCAATGTGACAATCCGATGCCCACGTGGAATGAACGGAGCAAGAAGGATGAGCGCTAATAAGTGCGATTTCGATAAATTTAATAAAGTCTACGACTATACAAACACGCTTTCGGTCGATATCCAAAAGTGTAAAAACCATGGCTTTTGTGCTACCATGCATAAAGTCGCGGGTTCGATTCTCGACGGGTCAATATGAAATATATAATATGTGGTACTTTGGACTGGCGCTGAAGTGTGAGACTGATCATCTTGCCTTCCTGAAATAAATTATTTATATAGACTGGACTCGTTGTTCCAATGCAAAGCCATATGCAGGTGGGGAATTAGTATTAGCAGTAGTTTTTTTTAGTATTAGTTGCCTAGAGCTGCAAGGAGACCTGTAGGAAGACCACCAAGAAGATGGACAGATGATATAAAAAGTACTGCAGGATCCAGATGGCAGCTCGAGGCCCAGGACAGAAAGCAGTGGACCAATATGGGGGAGGCCTATGTCCAGCAGTGGACGAACACTGGCTGATGAAGAAGAAGAAGAAGATTAGTTGCCTTGCTTATAATGTACAAGGCTTATACTCGTACACTATACACGGGAAACCAGTAAATTCTAGTCATATTTGCAGTCGATTTTGTAGAAAACTTTTTAATATGACCCGTAGTTTTCGAGAAAATTGAGAAAGAAGTAGATTTTTTTGCAAATGCAGTTATCAAATATAATTAATTTAGTCAAATTAATACTATCCATAAAGAAAACAAAATCAAAACCAGCATTTTGATAAGAATTTGTGAAATTTGCCTTAATCTGTGGTAGGTAGGTAGGTACTAATGAAAGTTTTTGAGAATTTTTTTTTTTTCTTGCTGTGATTCAAAAGTCATATTACAAATTCGACTCCAAATATGATGTAGATTCACCAGTTTTCGGGTTGTACTACGAGTTTTGTTACACCATGTTCTAGTTGGTTTAGTATTAGTATTAGCAGTAGTAGTATACAGGGTGTAACAAAACTTGATGTACAAGAGGAAAGCCAGTGGATCTACATAATATTTGGAGTCGATTTTGTAAAATAATATTTTCTTATTTGACCCTTATTTTTCGAGAAAATTGAGTACGATTTTTTTTGCAATTTGCTATCGTATTTATTCAAATTAATACTTTTCATAAAGAAAACAAAATTTTAAAACGCGTTTTAATAAAGAATTTTACTTGATCTGCCAGTAGGTAGGTACTTAAGAAAACTTTTGTGAGAAGAAAATTTTTTTTTTCAAACTCAGTCAAAAAAGTCATATTTTATTTTTTATTTTATTTTATTTATAGGAAAAACAACAGTATCGATACATGAACGTAGAATACAAAAAAGCATGATTACCAATCATAGTTTTTCACATTTATACAATTCAAAGTAGATGGAAAAAATAAAATATAAGAAATAAAAATAAAGAGTTATGAGGGAAGGATAGGATGATAGGGATAGGTAAAAGGAAAAGGAGATGACTGGGAATAGAACTAGGATTACCTTTTACAGTCTAAGATTTCGAATAATTTTAATTTGAAATTGGGTAGTCTGAAGTTAAAAATGTCAAGACAGGTACAGTATTCATTGAATTTCGCACAACTACGATATATAAAAGAATTTTTTAAATAATTATTTGATGGTGCTAAATTATAAAAAAAATGACATTGTCTAGTGAGTCTAATTGGACAATGAAGAGGTATCTCTGCTCTAGAAGATAGGGGCTCTCAATTACATTATTTATAACTTTATACAAAAAACATAAATCAGTATATTTCTACGCTTAATTACGCATATTACACAATCGTCTCTAAATACGATGTAGATTCACCAGTTTCCCGCTTGTACATCGAGTTTTGTTACACCCTGTATACTATGAGATGACGCAGTACAAAAATAAATTCACACGTGCGCTAGTGTGTCAAATTTCTCCTAATAACAGATTGGCGTAATCAGTCTCACTGACGGATCACCCACATCACGGAATACCTACCCCAGTCTACCTCGCCGCAGAACGGGGTCACCTGAGATGAGATGGCCGTACTGTGCACTGCGCACCCCTAACAGCCGCTAACTCACCCCTAACCTAATGAGCGAACCCACAATGATAGGAAACTATTCAATTGAACAAATATAAAGAAAAGTCTGAATAGACACGCGAAGTTGGAGGATGGACGGAATAATTAATAAGGAAGAATTTAGGGACTAAATTACACATTTATTTTGTAATATTTTTATTTAATAACACGCACGCGATATTTAGAGGATATCCATTTATTGTTATGATAAAAGATATGGAAATTATTCCCATTATTTAAAAATGATCACTTACACCATTGGGTGCGGATAAGGGAAGGTAGTAGAATTAGTATTTAAAAATATTTTTGTCTTTGACTAAGTTATCGTATGTACCTAACTAACTAACTAACCATCACGCCATTTCCCCGTAGGGGTAGGCAGAGAGGATAGAATGCCATACCACTCTGTCCTGACAGACTTCCTCTGCTTCCTCTACATTCATACATCTTCTCATGCACATACGCCGATTATTCCGACTTTTCACATGACCACTTTCAAGTACTTGACGTACTTGGTCGTGTCATGTCTTTTTCGGCCTTCCTCGGCTTCTACATCCAGCACACTTGCATTTAAAACTTCTTTTAGCCGTTCTTTCAACA
>JAGVSP010003625.1:0-58946 GCA_022494985.1 Micrasema minimum | reverse complement strand
TTAAAAAAAGGGATTGTTTTTTAAAAATTGGGGGTTTTGCCAAATTTTCTTGGAACTACCCCCTTTAAACTTTTGGGTGATTTCTTAGCAACATTTTTTTAAATTCTTCGGTCTATTGACATAATATTCAAAAGAAAATATTTTTTTCAATATTTGTTCTGCACTTCAATATGAATCGCATAGCTTTGTTTTGCAAAATTTGTAATTTTTTTAGCTCCTTAGTAATTTTCATGATACCATGTCTTTTTAATTATTTAGTCAAAGCCTTAAAGAAACCCGGAGCCGACCGCAAACGTTCTTGATACTCGTATAGATTGCAGACGTGTAGGAAAACAGACGCTATTATTCCTTAACCACAAACCAGGGAACATTCCCAAGACCATTTCACTAGCACTGCGGTCCACTGCAGTTTCTCTGACCCTTTGGCCGGTACAAACTTAGCACACATCAAAGGTGGTTGGTACCAATTTAGGAGAAACTCACGCTAGTTTCGTGAATATATTTACTTATAAATAACTTTGTTTAGCAGCCTGTTGATACTTATATTGACTGACAACAAGAACCAAGATGAACGTTGTTGTAATATAAATGTTTAAAAATCGTTTTTTTTTTTAAATAACTTATTTAACAAAAATTTATTATGAGCTTAATTAGGAAATATACGAGTTAATCATAATCATCGCACGCAAAACTTACATGCGCACATGATACTTGTACGTTTTTAGTATGTCTCTCTATTTAAGATTAGGACCATGATGTTTTTGCATAATCACTGTACCTTAACTTAATAGGTCTTATGTATAGCGTTTATACATTGTATACATGATGAAATACTGGGAAAATTATTCTGTAATTTTTTAGGATTTTTTAGGTTTTTGGGAAGGCGTCTTTAATCTTACTATCAAAATTAGTTTTCTTTATACGCATATTATATAAATACTTTTGACAAGTTCTCAAATGTTTAATTATTATTTTTGATATAGAAAGGAATCAAAAAGATTTAAATTTTAAAGATTATATCGACTATGTATGTACTTCTTATAAAAATAATATGTTAAATAGTAAGGTGGTAGAATTTCAACAAGTTTTAATTAAGTCAATATTTACGATTTCAGCCAAAAATCAGTGATGAATCACAATGTATGAATCAATATACAGAGGTTTATTAATCGTCTTGATGCATATTGCAATAGTAACCAGCTGTACCTGAATGTTTCAGCAAAAAAAATCATTCAAATAAATAAACTAAAAGTAAAATTAACTAACTAACTAATTAACCATCACGCCATTTCCCCGTAGGGGTAGGCAGAGAGGATAGAACGCCATACCACTCTGTCCTGATATACTTACCTTTGCTTCCTCTACATTCATACATCTTCTCATGCACATACGCCGATTATTCCGACTTTTTACATGTCCTCTTTCAAGTACTTGACATATTTGGTCATGCCATGTCTTTTTCGGCCTTCCGCGGCTTCTACATCCAGGCACACTTGCATTTAAACTTCTTTAGCCGTTCTTTTATCACTCATTCGCTCCACATGACCAAACCATCGTAAAAGCCCTTTCATAATTTTGTCGATAATGCTTATCTCAGCCTTGCACTCTGCTCTAATTTCGACATTTTTACAGCTATCATACATAGCCTTACCACACATTTGCCTGAGAGATAGTATTTCAACAGAATTCTGTCTACTTTCGTCCTTCTTTTTCCAACACCACGCTTCACTACCATACATAAAAAAGTAAAGTAAAATTAACCATGCTTGCCTATTTTACAAGGCATCAGGTTCTCGGCGTCCTGGTCGTCCTCTGTTGACAATTCGTCGGCAGTTTGCGTCAGAGCTGCGGGACGTGGACTTGACTTGGGAGGATGCACGAGAGCTGGCGGCCGATTGCTTGGCCTGGAGGTAGTTTGTGGATTCCATATGCTCCACATAGGGAGTGGATATGGTATGATGATGATGATAAAAATAACACAGAGAGGTAAATTTTAATTGGTTTAAATTTGAAAGATGGGTGTTGATTTATCGTGTAATTTAACGTGATGATAAAAACAATAATTTAATACGATGTGGTTTGTAATTTTGTTTTATTAATTAAAATAAATTAGAATTTTTAAAAAATGCTGTCAATATCTCCTTAAACCCACGTTCGTTTATTTTTAATAAAAAAGTACTTAATTGAATTTGTTTTTTAAAACTAAATTTTAAAAAAATAAGGTATGAAACATCATTGTCGTAAGGTTATCTTAGCGTAGCGTATCCTTAGCGTTACCTTAGCGTTTTTTATAAATGTAAAAAAATTACCCCATTACAGTTTTGGCAGTAATAAGTATAATTTGATTTCATATACGATACATTTTATTTTGGTCTTTTAATATCTTACATCTCTATATCTCTTTATACAAAATGTTTGTATTACGAAAATTTTGCGGAATTGTAATATAAGTTATAAAGATCAATGCCACATAAATTGACAGACAATGGGAAAACTTTTCATCCTATCTACGGAACAATTATATATGCTTTACTTCGAGTTGGTCATAATAATGAGTTTTTATCGAGTTTCATTGATTTGGGATATAAAACCCTTTGATCCTAAAAAAACTATTCAAATATTCATTTGAAAGTTCTTCACTAGCCTTTTCTCTCCCTGTTTAATATTTATTTATTAATACGCCAATATATTACGCAATATATATAAACGTATTGTCTGATTTTATTTTGTTGTGCGTACATTTTATTTATAATCACTTTCTTAGTAAGCAAATCTGCAATATTTCCAAAGCTCATATTTTGACGCTAGCGTCCTTGAATATCTAAGATGCATGCATGTTGGAGTGTTGAAGACAAAGAAGGACAAAAAAGGCATGATAAATGATCAAGTACGACAAGAACCTAAAGGTGGCTGTGTGAAAAGTCGGAAGTATGAATGTTTTGGAAGCAAAGGAAGTGTGCTGAGTAAGAGTGGAATGGTGTTCTATCCGCTTTGTCAAACTCCTACGGGAATTGAACATGAACGTTGATTGTTAGTTATTAGACTATTTTTAATTTAAATATTTGTACATATATTGCATTTTTTTAAAATTCGGTTTCACAAAAGTTAAAAAATGTTTTTTTTTAAACAAATTTGTTTGAATAATTCAGATTTATTATAAACAATAAGATCGCATCAAAGTATGACATGAAAATTCTGCATTTTTGCTTACAAGGATGAGTGCAGAATTGTAGACAGAAGGTTGTTGCATTTTAATTTGAGTGTTTTCAACTGTCTCGTAAGTACGTGCAATATTTGTATAGTGAAAGCCCCACGCTGCGTCCTTTCCCTAGGACTGTTTTAAAGACTATTGAGTCTTTTTTTTCAGTCCAACACAGGACTCAACCGATTTTTTAATGATGGAAAAAGCGGAAGAAAAGAAGGTTAAATACGCGAATGTACCAAATGCTTTTGCTTGCCCCTATCACTGTCTCGGCTCTAAGATTGTCATAAACACTATTCACCCAAACCTGCTCTAGTGAGCTGGCCAAAATTTACAGTGATAGGGATATAAGTAATTCTACCCCTTTTTAGTAGTTAGTTACAACCACCACCGCCCAACCGCAGCCTCCCGCCCGTCCCCCGTCAACCACGCCCAGAGAAGACGCGGCAGCAACCTCGGCGAGTCCAACCACAACCTACAATATTCAACAGTCATCCTATCTGGCGGACCTATTTCATGAGTCCCCTGCCGCACCCTATCCACATCCTAACCAAAACAAGTCACAGTCATACGCAAAGAGAAGAGAAAGAAGGACTCCGGCAAGGAACACTCACGCCAGTCCCCAGAAACGCAGCAAAACAGACAGCGCTCCAGCCATATAACAGCCATCCAACAGTAAAGATAAGTTACATGTGTTCTTTATGCTCACATTTGAGAACACATTTCACTCACAACTCAAAAGCAGTATATTTATAACACGTTGAGCCATAAATTCAAATATCCATAAAATTATCATTTAACCTATCCACACCCGATGGTGCATAGGGCCTTGTTGGTACTCCATGTACCATGTAACTTAATTTTTATTACACGTAGGTAAGATATCTTACGGTAAAGGGTACCTTGAGAACTTTCAAATGAAAACAATTGTATTTTTTAATATTGACGGTTAAAAGTATATGAAACACTTAAAATAAGAATGTTGTAAAAGGACAGTTTAAAATCAAACGGTTTTGTTACGTCCTACGTGGCACGTGCGTAGGTTACGTGACGTCATAAATATGGCGACAGCTGGTGAGGCTTTTTGTTTAAGCTCGTCGGTAAAGCCTCAAAACTTCTCTGAATAAACTAACTACTCTTAAACACACTTCCAATGGAATTGATAACAATAAAACATACAATTCTAGGATACTTTATCAGTATCATGGTGACAATTATTATTAATTGATAGTCAATGTCAGAACAAAGGTTCGTGGACTTAACTTGACTGTAAATCACAATACTCAGAAAATTCTTTATTTTACCAATGTGAAAGCCACATCGATTTCTTGAGGTGCTTTTGTTGTTTCCATTGTTATAAAAATACTTATAATTTTCTTTAGTATACTATTAAAAGATTTATGATAAAGCATAATAATGTACATTATAGATAATGTTTAGATTAAAGACTTCTGCTTACTAAGAACATTATTCGCTTTATATTACATTTTTTAAATGTAAAAAGATACAATCCTGTACTAACTTTTCCACTATAATGTATTTCCTTAATCCGCACCCAATAGATGATTGCATAAGGCACTTAATAAGTTACATTAATCTAAGAGGTAAATTGATCATAATATCTGACTCAAGGGATGTCTAGACGTATAGTATCACAGCAAGAATGAGGACTGGATAAGCGGTGACTAAATTCAATATCGAGTATTTTCAGGTATAAGCGATGTTTTTGAGATAAAAAAAAATGTAAAAAAACCTTTTAACTGTAGGTTTATAACACATTGAGAAAATTTTTAAAAAAATTTCTATTATAAACGTGTTATGAATTTCTTTAAATAAAGGCATTGTGCTAAAACAACGAAAATTCTAGAGATTTTATGTCTTGATACAGAAATTTCAGTTTGAACAATACGACGATTTACAACGAAAATTTCTGTAAGGTTCTTTTGGGTCTTTGTGGGGTTGCAATGTCGTCCATCGCGCACGAAGCCTAACGAGGAAGCATGAGCGAGGCACGCCGAACGACACTCGGGTAACGTGAGGAACTGTTTTGACAGCTTGCGTGACAGGACGCCATTTTTGCCGAGCCGAAGCATTCCTACGCCAAATAACTCGAAAAATTTGTTTCATGTTGATCCGCTTTCTTTGGGGGGCATTTATTTTCAACCTGTAGTTTATTTAGTTTAAGTTATTTGTGTTAGTTTATAGATATTATGAAATTTAACGTATGTCTATGTAACCGTAAATGCTTTTTCATTCTCTGCTGTGCGAATCATATAAAAATCAGTATACTCATTTAGGTGAAGTTATTAAATCTTGATACCAGATAATTTCAGTTTGAAATAAACGGATGTACACATTTCGAACGTAAGTACTTATCATGCCTATCTAAACTGTGCGGGACAATCTGTCTGGATGTGTCTGTAACTCACATTTTGTTTGTATAACTAAATATCGTTTTGTTGTATGATTAATTACCGTGATTTGGTCCATACCACCCGGAGGCCATGTATCGCATTCAACCATTTTCTGCATGCTCAATGTTAACCAGTTAGCGGACAATACATCAGATGTGCGGTAGAGCTACGGGCATATTGTATTCAATAGAGTTTGTATATTCGTTTTGTTTGTAATATTAATTACCGCTACGAAGATTACTTATTCGAACCACCATGCGGAAGACATTTAACAGCTTTCAAGCGTTGTGAAAGCATACCACGTTGCTCCTGTAATTCGTTCATGAAGTTTACCTTGCCATGGTAGCGCGATAGGAGCTATCGGCATTGGAAATACAATAAATTAATATATCCATTACTGCGTTTTGAGTGCGCAACGATGTCATGGAATTATCGAACAGAAGCTGAGGATCACATGAAAGCTAAATACATGAAAGCTAGGAAATGCATAAAGCTTTGATGTTCAACTCGTGACATGAAGTTAACTCTTGAAATAGTGTGGAAATGGAGCTGCAAAAAAAACCTGTAGGAAGACCTGTAAGACGATTTAACTTGACGAATGTGAAGAGTTAAGCAGGATCATATGTCAGCGTAAGCCCTTAGATAGGAATAAAGACAGTGTGTTGACAAGAGAGGCATATCTCCAGAAGTTTGGTTATTAGAAATGCGATCTCTCAGGAAACAACAAAATACCAACACAGATTAACTAGTAATGAATGGCATTACACAACGTGTTTCTGGTAGCAACAGAGTGCTATGGCTAAGTGATAGCTGTGTGTTGGACAGAGAAGGATGAAAGTGGAATAGAATGCAGATGAAATGCGACACTCAGGCGAATGTGTGCCTAAACAATGTATAGATAAGTGTAAGGCAAAAAAGTACACGAAATAAGAGCAGAGAGCAAGGCAGAGATAAGCATTAATCGACAAATTGAATGAAGGCTTGTATATCTATTAATAGTGCGTAGGTTTACCAATGCTTAGTTACGTATGTTATTTAGAAGCCAGCGGAAGGCAAAAAGGATGACACGGCACTTGGAAAATAAACAAATACCAACACAATTAAACTAGAATAATTGGTCTGTGGTACACACGGAGTTCTGGTAACCAACCCTTATGTACGATGTTAGTGAAGCGTGAGTATTGTGACGGCTGATGAATTAGACTGAATGTCGTATGAAATGCGATCCTCAGCTTAAAGTGGTGGTAAGACTATGTATGAAAATTGTACAAGAAATGTGTGAAATTAGATGCAGAAGTGGAAGGCAGAGATAGAATATCGAACAAAAACAAGACATGTTCTTTAAGTATCTATTAATAGGGCTTTATAAATGGCAAGAGTGTCCTGGTGTAGAAGGCCGCGGAATCAAAAAAGACACGGCTGACCAAGTACGTCAGGTTACTTGAAATGTGGTCATGTGAAGAGTCGGATAATTGACGTATGTGCATGATAATATGTATGAATGTAGAGGAAGCCAAAAGCAGTGGTATTGTGTTTCAATCCGTTCTGCCTGCCCACCTATGGTTAGTTAGTTATGAAGTTCGATAGCATAGTTATTGAGAGATAACTATGCTATCGAACAACCCCTTTATCCCTATAAGTACCGTGTTGGAAACGATCCATTGCATCCGGTGATTGTAACGCAACGGTTTACCCTATACAAAATGTAAGATTATCGTGACTTTTACAATTGAATTTTCACAAAAAAAAATTTATCAGTGTGTAGTTAGTATAATTGTCAGTCATAATAACTCTTTTTTTTTAAAGCATAAAAACGCATAAATAAAGTCCTCTGTTTACTGCAAAATATATTTTATGAAATTTCTGAAACATGCAGGTAAAAAATATTTTTTATACAAATACCTACAAAACTTCTAATGTATCGTATATATTTGTTTGTCGGTGTGCAAAATGGACTTGATGTATAGTTTACGCGAAAAGATCCTTTTCTGTTTTTGGTTGTAATTTTGAATATAAAGGAGATATTAAATTTATAGTGAGATTTATGCATACGCCAAGACGAGGGTTAATACCTTTCAACCATAGATACTATCTTTTAACTACTAACCCTTATCCGCACCCATTGGAGCCATAGGGCACTTGCATCGGTACTACACGACAGTTGCATCTTGATCCATTTTATTACTTGAATGGTACGATTAACATACATTAAGCTTCAGTAACCAGTGCCGAAGGTGAAATATGATAATATGTAAATCACATGGTAAATTCATAATTCATGTTGTGACCCCCTACGGATATCGAACCCGCGACCTTATCGCAACAGTGTAGCCTAAATGCATGCTACCACTATGCTACGACGCAGACAACAGTTATATAATAATTATGATTGAAAAAAGATTTTTTTTAATGTTGTCTATAAGTACGGCATATCAACTTACGTCTCAAATACAATTAAGTGTCTAGTGAAAAAAATCTAATCTCTTAATCGAGATTAGGGTTAAGGGATAGTAGACATTAAATCGTTAATCTTTTTAGAAGGGATTAATTTACTTGTTTTGTCTAATACATAAACATAAGCCCCTTAAGTACAATACTTTATGTTGTGTTTTCGTTTTCTAAAATATAGTATTATTTCTGATGAAATTATCATTGTTAAAAGTTCACTTGATAATTTTCAATCTGAATCTAGTCTAGACATATTAATTATTTTGTACTTAAATATTACAGAAAGTGCTTCATCGAAATAATTAAAGCGCAACATAATATATTTTTCTTCCTTTTGTGGGCGAATGATTTAAAACTACTATATAGGGGATAATGTTTTTGTAAACTTTTAAATAAAAAAAAAATAAAAAACAGAAGAAAAATAATGTAATACCTTATTTAAATTTGTTTTATTTCAAATTTGAAAATATACTGTTTATTTTATTTAATTTTACATTAATAAAATACCGTATTTATTAATCTTTGAGAACTTTTCCGGGACTTAAAATTATCCAGTAGACCTAGAATATGTGTAATAACTGATATACTTAGACTGGTTGGTTTTTCCTCACATAATCTATTAAAAAATCACGATATTAACACCCTACATATCACATTTATTTGCAATTTCGACCTTATTTTAACTTAAGAAATGCTTTTCATGTTAGGAGAAATCAAAACTAAGTAGGTAAATATCTACAATGCTTTCAAAATCGCGTAAAAGAAAAAACATGTACATTATAAATCACCTTCAAAATTTCGCGCTTAAATAAAAGACATGCGTACTCATATAAAGCGCCGTAAACACCGGAAAGTGGATAAAAACAGACTATCCATTGAAAACCTCACTAGCAACATCCATTCAGTTTGTTGTTATGAGACCTTTTAAGTAAACCCCGAAATGATGAATTTGATAATCCTGGATGGCATTTGAGACCTAAATCAAACACGCTCATACAATATTTATGTTGATAAGAAATGCAACGAAATGAACGGCTAAAAGAAGTTTAAATGCAAGTGTGCCTGGATGTAGAAGCCGCGGAAGGGCGAGAAAGACATGGCATGGCCAAGTACGTCAAGTACTTGGAAAAAGAAGGATGAAAGTAGACAAAATGCTGTTGAAATGCGATCTCTCAGGCGAATGTGTGGTAAGACTATGTGTATGATAGGTGTAAAAATGTCGAAATTAGAGCAGAGTGCAAGGCTGAGATAAGCATTATCGACAAAATTAAGAAAGGGCTTTTACGATGGTTTGGTCATGTGGAGCGAATGAGTGATGAAAGAACGGCTAAAAAAAGTTTAAATGCACGTGTGACTGGATGTAGAAGCCGCGGAAGGCCGAGAAAGACATGGCATGACCAAGTACATCAAGTACTTGAAAGTGGACGTGTGAAAAGTCGGAATAATCGGCGTATGTGCATGAGAAGGTGTATGAATGTAGAGGAAGCAAAGGAAGTCTGTCAGGACAGAGTGGTATGGCGTTCTATCCCCTCTGCCTACCCTACGGGGAAATGGCGTGATGGTTAGTTAGTTAGAAATGCAATCACCGTATACATATAAATTAAATAAGTGATATCACAAAAAGTAGATATTTTTTGTGATAAAGTATATTAATAAAGTACAGAGATTTCTTGTTTTAATTTGGGGCTATTTTTGGAAAAGACATGGAATACAAAACGTTGAAATCCCTTTTAATCCTATTAGTGTATAATCTTAAACATTTGTGTTTTTCTCATTTTCAGAAAAAGAAGTTTGTTATTCTTTAATCCAATCCCCCGGAGGCGAATCGCTCTAGACTTTTTATCACAATGTAAAACCAGTATCGATCTATCCCCGTATCGTGGGATGCCTAGGGGTATGCTTATTATAAGGTATATATATCGTTAAACAATAAATGAGTCTTATTGTAAAAAAACATAATTTTTAAACCCTAAATAGGTATTTTTTCCATATAGGTGAAAAAGAAATTACATTTTTAAAATAATACCAAATGATCATTGCTTTAGGTCGAATATTTTCATATTTTTTTATTGAGGCAATCTATTTTAAAAAGGATAATATTTTGTGCTCATCAAAGAAAAATTAAAATTGAATATTTCAATTTATTAGGAAATTCTAAGCTTTTCATTTCTTTAATTTTCTCATAACTGTCAAATATTTATTATTTATTATATTTTTCATATGCACGGTACACTGTACCTTTTACAATAAAAAGAAAAATAAGATTAACAAAGTACACAATAACATAAATATCAATAATAAAAGAAAATATAACAAGAATATATATGTTTTACAGATAATAAAAGAAATGACTAAAAAAAAATATATAAAATTGATACAAGAACAAAAAAATTTTTTTTTTGTTAATAAATTAGTAAGTAAGAAAGAGTGCATTCAATTATATGCATCGGGTCCGACAAGCAAACAAGCAATGCACCCCTAAAACATGAACAACGACATGCTGAAAAAATCTAGTTTTATTATGCAAATATTAGGAAAGAAATTCTAGCAGTACTCCAACATTTTTGTAGCTGAATAAAACTTTCGATGAAAAAATTCGTAGCATTGAATTAATTAAAAACGTCACAAACAGGCTTTTAAAAATCCGTACAACCGCTAATGCTCTGATGTGCCAAATAACAGAGCGGGGAAAAACTGCATTCGTCTGTAAAATCACCGCCGGTCCCTGGTGCTGGCACCCAAAGGCGAAAGATTTACAAGAGATCTATAAATCCATCCAACCGGCACCACTAGAAACTAACGATGCGAAACATCAAATACACAAACAGGAAAAAAGCCTCCGAGGTTTACGATTTAATTGAACAGCGCTGTTTAATGATCCTGAAAGAAGCGCTTTTTTCGCTACGGTTCTGGGGCGAACTTACAAAGTTGCTTTATTTTTCTACTTGGAATATCCAAAAGCAGATGCTTCCTGTTCATGTGTCCTTGAAACTGTATTTGTTTCGAAAATTTACTAATTTTCTTTGCGGATGAGCGGGAAAAGATGACTGCAATAAAAAACGTGTTTCTGAAATTTCTTATAAAATTACGCGTCTGTACAGATTTATATATTTTACATATATCTACCAATACTTCTTCAAGGTTGATGCCGCTCCAGAGTATTTAAAAGAGCTTTGCATTCCAGATAAACTAGCTGAAAGACGTCTCACACTTCTATCAGCTACATCTACAGCTATAGGCAGGGTTTTAGTACCGATCCGTAATCAGCGCACAAAAATTGGAGAGCGCGCTTTTGCGGTTGCGGGCCCTGTGGCTTGGAATGCTCTCCCACCAGAAGTGCGCAACTGTGAGAATGAAGTGATGTTTCAAAGAAACTTAAGACCTATATGTTTTCAAAATCTTTTGATTTAATTTTGATAGTGGTATTTTTCTACTCAGAAATTGAGTTTTCACTCACTTTAAATTTCCCGAGCCGTTAAATTCAATATTTAAAACGCCCTTGAGGTATATTTATACGAAAACGGCGCTTTATAAATTATCCATAATAATAATAATAATAAAAAATGTCAAATCTCCTACTGCCTTGTAATTTTTTGTGTTAGTTGTTTGATAAATAGGTTTGTGGTCTTCATTTATTTATGTTGTTTACTTTAGGTTGAAAAATTTTAGATTTAAAGTTCAAACACTCTCTTATTTATTTTAAGACAAATACTTTTCCTTTATCCGTACCTTGTGCATAGAGCAATACTTTGGTACATTAAGTACGAATTATCTTGACATTTTTATACAGAAGGCAAGATGATTAGTATTACCCTTTAACACTCAGGATACTAATATAAAGGATTACTGTTTGATGGACAAGGCTAACAATATCTATCGTTCAATGAACATCAGTGATAAGTTTTTAATGCAATAATGTTGAGAAATAATGACGTGCTTTTCCTTGATAAGCACAAAACATACTACGGCTTTACGTAAACTCAAGACAGGATTTAAACTTTTTCGGTGTAAGTCTATCAAGATTTAAACATTCACTGAATTAGACCAGATCCTGTCTTGAGATTGTCCTAGCTTTATATATTTTAATATTGCTTTACTCTTTCTGCTAATGTTTTTTAAAACCATATACATATTATGCATTGTAAAATATGTAATTGTTTTTAAATGGACTTCACGTCAGTATTAATTTGAGGGTTGGTTGGAAAATATTGCTTAAAAGCAATAAGCCCGCCCTTGTACTTTTGCTATGTAATTGTACATGAAGTTTTAAATAAATAAAAAAATACATTAAAAAAATCGTTTTAACAGGATTGTTTTTTTTTTAATCACCTCGATTATCCAGGAGGCCCTATTACAGAGGGGAATGATGTTCACAAGCACAAAAGATGGAGAAGCTAAGCTTGCCTATTTTACAAGGCATCAGGTTCTCGGCATACTGGTCGTCCACTTTTGACAATGTCGGCAGTTTGCGTCAGAGCTGCGGGAGGATGCACGGAAACTGGCGGCCAATCGCTTGGCTTGGAGGCAGTTTGTGGAATCCATATGCTGGAGGGAGTGGATATGGTATGATGATGATGATGAAAGATAGAGAAAAATAACTTCTTGATTTATGTGATCTCATTGGGAATCGAGCTTGGAACTTTCGTGTTGATCCAGCGTCTTAGCAAGGCTGGAGAATCACGGATAAATTAATAGAAGTTATTATGCATGTAATTTTTATCTATTGTGTTAGTAGGACTCGTTTTAGTGTAATTCCTAATAAGCTCTGACTATAGTCACTAGGTACTGGTATTATCTAACTATTAGATATATAGAGAAGATATTAAATGAACGCACAAGCGTCTCAAAGATTATGTAAAACAAGACTTTAAAACAAATATTACTGTTTTTTTTTTATTCCGATTGCGTAGGCTTTTTGTTGCAAGTAGTTTGGCAGTGAGATTCGAAACAAAAAAAGCGTTCTTTTGTTAGAAGACGAAAAAACAAAACAAGTTGTTTTGTGTAAATTCGATACCCAAACATCTCCACTGTACCACGAAACACATTGTTCTTTTGTTTTTCTAGAATTTTCTTTTTACAAATACCCCAGGACGCGGACGTCTAGATGAATCGAGCACAAAAAATATACACTTTTCTTTTTATGCGTTACTCGGCCATTTTAGATAAAAATAGATTCGGACATTTTACGTCTAAAAATCTTTTTGGTTTACGATCTTAATACACTACGGTTCAAGTATTATATTACACTTTTCTTATACAAGAGGACAATGTACTGGAATTGATGCGGAGTCGCTAGTAAAGGATAAGATAAATTATTTTATATTTTTGCGAGTAACCTATAAAGCATACGTATTTGCGTAATCTTTTGTGAGCAGCCAGAGGTATTTATGTAAGAAAACAATCTTCGGTGAATTACATATGGGTATATATAATAATTCAATTCTGCTGAGGCAAAATAATTTAATATTTCTTTTTTTCTTGGCTACGTCCCGTTTATAATATGATAAAAACATTTAGGATACTTATGCAGATTGATCGCGGGGTCGATTCCCGATTGGAGTCAATATAAAATGTTTATTTAAAAAAAAAAAATAATTAAAAAAAAAAATTGCATACCTTGGACAAACGCTGAAACGTAACTGATCATCTTGTCTTTATGTTCCAAATCATCAAAATTCACCCCAATTGCTGTAATCATTCAGTGCCCTATGCACCCTTAGGTACGAATAAGAAAAAGTAGTAGTAGTAGATTGAAATACAAAGAAATACATAAATAAATTAAAAAAATAACCTTTTTCACGTCAACATAGTGATCTTTCAGCTTTAAAATAGTTGAAAAGACTGACTATTGCATACCTTAAAATGGCACTGAAGCGTAAGACTGACAACTAAGAAATTAAAAACAGGTATTTTTAATCTGCCAAATTTTAATTGAACTATTATAAAAACGATAATTTTAAGAAACTAGAAAATTTTATTAATGTGTTAATAGAACCAATTATAGTTTTTGTTAGAAAAACTTGTCAATGAAAACTAAGTTCATTTAATAACGGGCGACCCTTAAAATGAATTACATTTAATATTAACCCCTCCGGCGAACAGGTGTGCAGATGTAAATGGGGAAGACATTTGCTCCGCTCGTTCAATTTCATCTGCCTAAAAAATTACTCTCATTAATATTGCGACTGAACTGAAAAACGAGAGAGGTCGCAAGAAGTGAAAAGTAGTACTCGTTTTATAAAGTTTGCTCTTCAAACAAAATACCAAGTCAAAAACTTTGAATAGTAGTAAAGAAGTCTGTAATTATAAGCATGTAATAATTTGTATACTTTTATTCTGAATGTTTGTGTAATTCATAGTGAGAGCTAATGTTTCTGATTTCTTACTTTAGGACCTGGATTGTGCATAGGACACTGCATTGTTACACTGATGCTACAGTATAACAAGCAAAGTTCAATACTAAAAGTAATCCGTATTTTGAGCGAGGGCCGTATGAGAGGATGAAGTGTTGTGTCTTCCTCTCTGCCCACCCCTTCGGAAAAATTCCGTAACAGCGTGTAATATAACTAACTAACCATCACGCCATTTCCCCGTAGGGGTAGGCAGAAGGGATAGAACGCCATACCACTCTGTCCTGACAGACTTCCCTTTGCTTCCTCTACATTCATACATCCTCTCATGCACATACGCCGATTATTCCGACTTTTCACATGACACTTTCAAGTATTTGACGTACTTGGTCAAGCCATGTCTTTCTCGGCCTTCTACATCCAGGCACACTTGCATTCAAACTTATTTAAGCCGTTCTTTCATCATTCATTCGATCCACATGACCAAACCATCGTAAAAGCCCTTTCTTAATTTTGTCGATAATGCTTATCTTAGCCTTGCATTCTGCTCTAATTTCGACATTTGTACACCTACCATACATAGTCTTACCACACATTCGCCTGAGAGATTGCATTTCAACAGCATTCAGTCTACTTTCATCCTTCTTTTTCCAACACCACGCTTCACTACCATACATAAGGGTTGGTACCAGAACTTTGAACAAAATTGGCAGGTTGTGTACTGCCAATTTTGCTTCTTTCGTTAAGAATATAATATTTTAAATAACACCTAAATATCAGGAATCAATATGTGGCAGAACTTTGTTTTTTTTTTTTTTTAATGTGGGACTTGATAGGAGTACAATTAGAAGTCAGCAATGCTACACAGGGCCACCACCGGACTTGATATATTTTAACCTAGGTATAAAGATGCTTTTTTTAATTTTTAATAAGTTAATTCATTAATTCGGTACTGTTTATTTATTTTCAAATTTCTGAACAATGGCGATCTTTCTTGCTAAAAAGCAATATCTTCCAACGAACTAGAAACAAAGTGGTGTGGGTGGATCAAGTCTACCAATTTTTTTTTACTGATTTAAAAAAAAAATCATTGGGTATTGTGTGGAAAAAGTGCTTTCATTTGAGAATAAATCGGCCGTCGTGCCGCGCAAATTTTATTTTTGATATCTTTCATTTTAAAAATATATCCGTATCGGGAAAAGCATCGGTAGTTCGTCAACTATTGTTTGCGGTTCTGGATACTGGCATATGTCACTCATAAACAATAGAGCGAATAAGCCTCAAAACCTATCCCTTCGCTAGAGCTAAAATCTATGAGCACCTATATTTTTAAACCCCTTTTTCAGTCAGTCAGCACACCTAGGCGCAGATATTATTATTTTTTTTAAAATGACCTTAAATTTAACAATGTTGCCTGATAATAAGATACATATTACTTAGCCAAAAAGCTTCTTATGTAAAATCATTGTTTTTTCTGGACATGCATTTAATTGATTTTTCCGCAGTTTTCGTTATTCCTTCAATTTGGTTTGTTTTATTTGGTTAAAATACACATTGATATATAAATATAAGTAGGTGCCTAATTCTTGTATGTACACAAATTCATTTAATTCATTTGATATAACACAAACATGATAGATAAACATAATTTCATTTCATGTGGAGCATATGGATTCCGCAAACTGCCTACAAGTCAAACAATAAGCAGCCAATTCTCGTGCATCCTCTCGAGTCAGGACCACGTCGCGCAGCTCTGACGCATACAGCCGATGGATTGTTGACAATGAACGCCGGTAAACGATGAACTCGGAGAAAAAATGCACGCTATTATTTAGTTTTTTTTAAAAATTACTGTTTACTAAAGATTGCTCGATGTATCTACATAAATATTATTCACCTTAACGAGACTTTTAGGCTATAAATTTAAATTAATAAATCTTTAGTTCGTTTCAGTGGGAATTTTCAGATCTCAATCAGGTGTTTTAAGCAGCTGAGACCATTTATAAAGTAAAATCATTCAATCTTCATTACGTACTAGGACTTTCTATTCTGTAAGCGAAAGTTTGAAAACTTTAATGCGTTTTGGCAGTGGTCTTCTAGACAGAAAGCTGATGTAAAAATAATGATTTAGTGAGTCGTACACACGCCATTTGAAATCATTTAAATGCATGATTTATGGGTGCCATGAAAACTATTTAATTATTTTATTTTGCGGTTTTATACATTATTGGTACCCTATAGGTAGAATGCTATTTTATTTTTAAGTGTGTCAAAAGTAAAAAAACTCTTTTTTAAGTACAAGGTAATGTTCCTCCACCCCCGGGACATAATTCTATTCCTCAGATTGGAAAGTTTAACCATTAACCGTCCCTTTTGCAAACGTCATGTCGCATAACGAGAACAAAATGGCGGATTTATGGAACATAAAAAAAGTATAAAACGTCGGTCTGGGAACACTTTTTAATGGTGTATTTTCAGTTTATAGTAACTCTATCGTCGACTCATTACATCGGATTGGCTACGTTACCGGAATGCTAAGTGTATAATGATCCAACGTGAAATCAAAAAGCCACGAAAATGACAAATTGAACTGCGTACCTACTTTTCGTATTGTTTGATGAAAAGATTTATATGGCTACTTAGCCTAACAGTTTTACGAGGGGAAATCGTTTGACTCTTATGTGCACGTTTTTTTATGTTACTTTTATGGGCATTACTGAGTAGAATAATGGCTGGAAACGCCATATTATGAAGGAAATGGTAGTTTTACTAATTGACACTTATCAGGTTTTTTGTATTTCCATAAAGCCCGTTATATACTGAAAACTGGATGAAAAACTGTGTGCTAGTGTCAAATTCTCACTGTGCGCTAATTCCACACATTTTTTCACACAGTTTTGGGGCGCGCATCACCCGCGGCGATTACGACAGTATAATACGTACTATAATATTCAATAGTATCGGTAATATTACAAATTAACTTTAGTAAACTTTTATGATAGCGGATATGAATATAATGTAGTAAATAATATGAACTGAAATCCTAGATCGAAATTTAAAATATCGAATAACGACTGTTTGACAGATGAGTAATGTTGTCAAATTGTAAAATCGGTAGAACATCCTAAAGTTATTCATAATATGTTGAATTTATCTGCGCTTATAATTGCATAAAATGAATGTTTTAAAATTAAAATGACTCCGAAATCGATAAATCGGTTGTACAGTTTCAGTAAATTCGATAAACCTCCACAAAATCGATAGATCTGCAAAAAATCGATAAGATAGGCAACGATAGAGATTATTAGTATGGCAACATTTATGGCAGTCCGACTGTGTCTACTGTTTGTTTAGATTTAGATGGTCTGACTGTCGCGTTCTGCGCATGCCTACAGACAGTAAACTGTGCCGTGTAAAGGTAAATTTTTACCGCGCAGTTTTTATTGGTCAAAAACGGTACAAGAGACTGTGTAGTTTTCTGAACAAGAAACTGCACAGCAAACTGTCCCGTATAAAGTGAGCTTAATTTATAATTTGTGCATGAAAAAAAATATGAACGTGGAAGAAGCAAAAGTAGAGTGCCAGTACCGAGGCGTTCTATCCTCTCTGTCTACTCCTCCGACGAAATTACTTAATGGTTAGTTAGTTAATTCTAGACCATAAGGTTGAAATATGCGGTTTTATTATAGGTGACGGTCAAAAATGGCGGAGCGCGGCGGTCAGAATAAACTTTATAAATTTTACCTTTTAATTCACTTCACTGGTCGCGATTTGTTGTTTGGATGCAGAATGGAAGAATTATAATTTATAACACACGCTAGCACTGAGCGAGTTAATTTAGAGAGGAGTTTTATACTCATTTGAAGTAATAAGTATACGAGGTACGTTTCAAAATAAACATGGGCATACAAGGGCATAAGGCCAGTAATATTGACGAAAATATACCTACATTTTTTTTAAACTCAGTAAATAAAGACAGCCTTAAACACGTGTAAATAGATGACTTGATATTATTGTATCCATGAAAATAACTTTTAATTGAATTATGGATCATTTGATGTGAACATAGTTAATTTATTAGGATGCGATAAAATTATAAATGACAATGAATTAATTATTATCGCTTCGACTGTTTAGCCAAAAAAAAGGGTTCAAATGGTTTTCTAAGGGTTTAAAAAAAAAAAAGATATTTTTTTTAGAATTGTTATTATGTTTTAAATATTATTTTTTTATTATTTTTTTAAATATTATACTCAGCACGTGGGCGAGAATTTCCAAGAACCGAGTTGTATTTAATATCGCGCCAAGGCTGGCGCAAATATTGGCTTTTGTGTACTACAAGACAGGAAAAAGACGTTATTTGAGATGAATGGATGGTAACATCAGACGCTTCTTTTGATCTTGTGACGTCACATCCCGTGGAGCGTGGATGAATAAATTACGTCATAACTGACGTTTGTATTAATGGAATATTCAAATAGGACTGTATGGGAAATGCGTAACTCGCACTTTGTAGCATCTTCAGGGTAGGGATCATCAATAAGTAGATAAATAATGTATATCACACATAGTGTAGATAAAAGTCGGTACGAGACCTACACAAGCGTTTCTCTACCTTGTTTTGTCGATTTTATCTAGTTTTTCATTCATGCAAGGTCGATAAACGCTTTTTATCGACCTCGTTCCCGCGCGCTCCACCTGGGAGCATAAAGATGAATACTTTTAATACAATTTTTATAAATTTGAAATGCGATCTCTCTGGCGAATGTGTGAAAAAAAACCATGTTTGACAGGTGCAAGAATTGGAGCAGAATGCAAGGCTGAGAAAAGCATTATCGACAAATGTGTCTGGTTGAAGAAGTCGAGGAAGGCCGAGAAAGACATGGCATGATCAATTACAACAAATACTTGATAGTGGTCATGTGAACAGTCGGAATAATCGACGTGCGTGGATGAAAAGATGTATGAATGTGGAGGAAGCAAAGAAAGTGTGCCAAGACAGAGTGATGTGGCGTTCTATTCTCTCTGCTTATATTTTATTTCACCTTGAACATTGAAAATATTATGTAAAACACTACCCACATACACAAAACTAATAAAGAACATAATATTTTCTTTTGTTCTACTCCTTTCCATACCCAACACAATTAGAAGGTACTGGGAACGTTCAAAATTATAATGGCAAAATAATATTATTTCTGTATTCTGTTATGAAAGTTGGTTACACCAGAATTTCTAATAATATTCCTCCTCTAGATTCTATCCTAAAATTGAAATTCAACCAAAGCATTTAGTTCTACGTCATTACCTAGATTCTCAAGACTTCTAATTTTGTATAAACCATTTATATGTACAGACTAATTAGAAGACGCAGATGCTGATAAGTCTGCTAAATAATAAATCAAAAGTTATCTTTGAAACTAACTAACTAACTAACTAACTAACCATCACGCAATTTCCCCGAAGGGGTAGGCAGAGAGGATAGAACGCCACACCACTCTGTCCTGGCATACTTGTCTTGCTTCCTCCACATTTATACATCTTCTCATGCACGCACGTCGATTATTCCGACTTGTTACATGCCTACTTTCAAGCACTTGTTTAACTTGATCATGCCATGTCTTTCTCGGCCTTCCTCGACTTCTACATCCAGGCACAGTCGCATCATATATTTTTTTAGCCGTTCTTTCATCATCCATTCGCTCTACATGACCGAACCAACGTAAAAGACCTTTCTTAATTTTGTCGATAATGCTTATCTCAGCCTTGCATTCTGCTCCAATTTTAACATTAGTGCACCTATCATACGTTGTTTTACCACAAATTTGCCGGAGAGATCGCATTTCAACTGCATTCAATCTACTTTCATCCTTATTTTATGTACTCATAGGTACCTACAAGCTTAACTATATTACTACTTTCTCTTATCTGCAGCTAATGGTGAATAGGGCACTGATTTGGAACACCACGTACAATGTAGTGCAGTAAGATCCAGAAAATATAAGAATTAAGTAGAAGTATCTAGAATCTAGATGTTTCCATTTTGAAAAAAGGAGCAAAATAAAAGGCCCTAGATTTGCGTCAATCTAACAAACTAACCATCACGCCATTTCAGGCGGCGCTAGGCAGAGAGGATAGAACGCCACACTACTCTGTCCTGGCACACTTCCCTTACTTCCTCCACATTTAAACATATTCTCATGCACGCATGTCGATTATTCCCTATTGACTTTTCTCATGACCACTTTCAAGCAGTTGTAGTAATTTCTCCACTATAGTTGAAGCGAAAATATGAATTTTTTATGAATTTGAAAGTTGTTAGCTACAAGCTTATTTTGAACAGGTGGTGGCCCAGTGCTGGCTTCGCTGTCTCTGAGTCTAGAGATCCCACGTTCGAATCCCCACTCCACCACGGCTTGATTCCTATTTTTAAGCACGAGCCGCTTAGGCTTTAATGAAAATAGTATTTACAAAGTGAAATGCATGTTTAATAAAAAATATACATCCACTGTTTGTCGAATGAGGATAGGTCATTGTTGTACGCGATCTCACTTGGCTAGACTTGGTGTGATTGACTCCCCCATTTGCGACTGTCAATTTGGAGAGGAGGATCTCAACCACATTTTCTTTGTCTGCCCTATTAATGATCAAATGCCTTCTTTCATCAGTACCTTGTCTCACTCACACCATTACCCACAAACATCCATCTCCTCTTGGCAAGCAAAAATCTTTCTATTTGTATACTCCTACTTCAATTTTTAAACATTAACAAAATAAAGCTGTAAATATATATTAAAACAATATCATTCATTAAAGCATATTTTTAACTTGACATTGGCAAAGGCATTATACACCGTGTCCCACGATGAGACCGCGAAACTCCGGAGGGTGATTGTTCATGGTATTCTGAGAAAAAAATCCTTATAAAGTTTTTTGATCCGGGCATTTTTAATAATTAATTTTAAAAAAGTATTAATAAAAAGCGACTATGTAATACTGGCTTCTGTTTGAAATGCTAGCGGTGGCGGGGTGGCGGTGGGCGGGGAGGAGTGGGGGTCCGCTCTGGTCACCGAACGCCTTGCCTTGTGCGGACATTCAAAATTCGAATTTCATATCTGAAATTGGTGCAGGTCACGTGGTGTTAGCCAGTTCAAAAATGGACGGTATTACACGCGTGAATTTTTATTCATATTTTAATCATTTTTTTAAGAAATTAGAATTGAGTTTTTTGAAAAACTTTATTAAGATTTTTTTCTCAGAATATCATGAATAATCACCCTCTGGAGTTTCGCGGTCTCATCGTGGGAAAACGGTGTATATGTTTAATGCAACGCCATATTTATTTTTAAAAAAAACAAAGTGAAATGTGTGCAAAAATCATAAGACAGCATAGATTTCTAAAAAATACGTCCATTTTTCGTAACTCCCTTCAGTATTAAATTAGAATTTGGAAACTGACTTTATTTCTCATCCTCGCAAACTTTTTTCATATAAACATCAAGGGAAACTTAACGAGAAATAATTTGGGGCCTAATCTCATAAAAGTTTTATGTTAAGTCCTCCTTTGGGATACAATTATAATGTGAAGGAAAACTGTTTCAATTTATCAGCAATCAAATCATCTATTTTACTTAAAATACATGCAGAAAAACCTCAATATTTAAAAAAAAAAGGACAAAAATATTCTTCTTTCCAAAAACGACATAATTTTTAATTTTTTTGTTTCTTTTAAGAAAATGAAACGATATTACATAGGTTCCAGACACTTCTATTTATACGTTTCTTTTCTAATAAATCTTTTTGTTAAGAGCATACCACACCACGTGACTCCCGGCTGCTTTCCCATACAAACGTATTTCTCGATTTTCCTAGAATTTAACATTACAGCAATGATTTTTTCACACTTTTAGATATCGACTTAATTAGAATTTCGGATGCGTGTTTGTATTTTCCAATTTATCTCCTTCGACAAATAAAATATTAAAAAATTAAGACGATGCAAACACGCATCTAGTCGATATCTAAAATGTGTTAAAAAATAATGTTTAATCCCAGGGAGAAAATTGAGGAATACGTTTGTATGGAAGGCAGCCGCGAGTCACGTGGTGTGGTATGCTGTAAAACCTTAGAAAAGAATAAGCCGTTAAACACATTATAAAATATATAATAGTGTTCAGTTATTATATTATCTTTATCGCAAGAAATAACTTGTGGATATGAGAGTTTATCAAATCTCTTGAAACGATTGCCAGTACCTACTAGATTACGAATAAAAATCATTATTATTTTATACATTTATTATTACTATATAATATAGTCTTACTGAATGATAGGGCCTTGAATTAAAAAACCAGCAACGCATGTTGATTACTAAAAAATAATGACCAAATCATATCAAATGGAAAAATAATACTGGTGTGCGGAAAATTCACCATGAAGATAAAAATATTTATTTGTGAAAAAAAAGTTGAGATGAAGCCGGAAATGAAATTCAGTAATAGAGTCCAGCGCGTTTGCGTATAACTCAGCTGCTTGAGCTAGAATAAAGTCTTGTAACACGATATCGAAATAGGATGTAAGAGGAAAACTTCCTGATGCTTCTTTTTGTTTCCCCATCCAACAATGGCGAAATAATTCCACCATTTTATGTATCCCGATATTCCGTTCTCGAGTTTCAAATTATCAAGGTAAACAGCGGAAGGTCCCGATTATAAATATGAAACAAGTGTTTGCTTTTCATTAAAGAAAATTTGTGTAAGACGAATTTTAGCTTTAGGATTTCGCTGAGTTAATGTTAAGATTTTGCCCTCTTCCGGAGCTAAGAAAGCTTCCAGAAAAGTGTTTATTCAAAAAAATAAGGAGTTAATTTTAATGCGTCTGAGAAATTTTGATTTTGTCGTGCAATGTGATACTAATAGAATCTAGTTTTTTTTATTTATTATTTGTAAATGTTCACACATCCTTAATATATTTTGCTAGAGCTATAAGTATATATTTTAATTTAATTAAACTTTCCTATGGTGTTTTTTTATAAAAGTTTTATACTTTTTTAAGACTCGCCTCTAGGACGAGTACGTAGGCATTACTAAACGCCTTTAAGAGATCATGAGTCCGCTAAAACGTAAGTATCTTCTTAATTTCCCGTTATATTAATAAAATTTAGTGGTTTGTGGGCACGGATATTTTTGTTAAACATCCGCATCATAATAACAATGTTACATCTATCGATCAATTCAAGTTCAAATCGCGAAAAGCTTTGAATATTTTAAATGTAAGTATTTATTTTAACAATTTGACATCTCAACAAAGACGAGAAGTTTGGAAGGGAATATAGATATCTAGGCGTTTACAGGCTTTATGACCTGTCATTGGCTGGGTTAAGTGGCCACTTGATATATAACAACATTCCCCATTTCACCTAGTATTGTTGTAATACATCAAGTGGCCACTTAACCCAGCCAACGACAGGCCATAAGCCCTGTAAACGCCTAGATATCCACATTCCCTTCCAAACTTTTCGTCATTATTAGCCCGTATTGGGTGAAATCCAGTTTTTGTCTACAAGTTTTTTTTTAAAATTATTATATTTTTTTAGAAGTATACAATTTTACATAGAATAATATTATTACATTACACTGAATTTTTTTTTTCCTAACTATTCTCATCCTACCATTATACATTTTTCAATTTAGCCATAATATTATATAATACCTTCACTAATATTTCTGACACATATATTTTTTACACTTAGCCTTAAATAACTTTAAGTTTTGTTCATTTTTTATTTCATTTGGCATCTCCTTATACATTTTAATACCCTTATACATGAGACAGTTCTGTGACATAGTTTTTCTTTTCTTTTATAATCTTAAATTTTTTTAACCTCTTGCTGCATATTTATGAAAAAAGTAATTGTTTTTTTATTTGTTTTGCAAATACCTTGGAATTATCCCTTTGACAATTTTTTAAATTTTATAAGCAACATTATATTTAATTCTTTGGTCTACTGACATAATATTTGGACACACTAAAAATGACGTTTATTTATTTTAACTTTTACATACCTTTTTAAATGATGTAAAGTTCTATTCACTAGAATAAGAAGCTAAAAAGCATAATTGAATAACTAAGCTGACGGAAAGAACCCAATCTAATTTTGAGTAGCAGCTTCAGAAGTGCGTGGAATCTGTGAAATGTATTTCTCGCCCGGTTAATTTTTTTCAAAGGGTAGTTTCATAAAATATTCGTGTTTCTCAGCACTTGGCAATTTCAGAGAAATGTTAACTCTAATGGTGGACAATTTGTTCATACTCGGGGAAGGTAGAGTACCATAAATTACGAGTATAGCCAACATCGCTCAGAAGATGAAACCGCTGTAATTGAAGTCAAAAAATATGTACTGGAGTGTTTTTAAGATGTTTATTATGCGTACATTTTGGATGCACAGTTTGTACACAGAAAATGCAAGAGTTGTTATAAAGTAAAAGTCAATTCAATACGTTTTCAACGGAGAATTTCACTGCCATAATATTACAAACAATTTATCGAACCGTTTCAAAACGTTCGATATTTTTTTATGAAATTAACTGTAAAAGTGATTATATTGTTTAGCAAGGCAGGTTTAAAAGCTCAATTTTTTTAATTTTGTAAAATACTTTGTCCGTTTATTTATACTAAGAGTAATTAGTTATACATTCAATAAAACAGTTATTAGTAGAAAAAAATAGCGTTAATTTATTTGCAGTTTTAATGCATTCATTAACAACTTAAATTACACACCATATTTAATATAAATATTTTTCAATTTTTACATTCTTGTCATTTTTCGAGGTGTACACTTTCGTTCATAATAAACGTAAACATTGGCCTTCATTTTACTTTTCACCTACATATGACAATTTTCACAACATTATTGAAATTAAGGGCTGCTTTTAAAAAAACAAAATATCTGT
Source organism: Micrasema minimum (assembly GCA_022494985.1). Lineage (NCBI taxonomy): Eukaryota > Metazoa > Arthropoda > Insecta > Trichoptera > Brachycentridae > Micrasema > Micrasema minimum. The sequence continues at coordinate 33,580 of JAGVSP010003625.1, read as the reverse complement.
CTTTTATAAAAGTTTGATATTTTATATGTTATATTTTAATATTTTAATGTTATAAAAAGTATTATAATTAGTAAATTCAATCAAAGACAGTAGTGCTTTGGATCTCCTTGTTGAACACTATTCTAGCTAATCCTGGATTAAATTAATCGCGTTGAATATTTGATGATGTGTGATAAACGTAAATCGCTTGAGCTATCAATAATTCTACCCCTTGGTGCGTGGTTGACGTAAGCTTCGATAAATTCCCTAACAAAACAGGGTGAGCGGCTTCCAACCCTGTATACCTAGTACCAGGTTTCAGGACAAACCACTCCAGTTAGACCGCAGGACGACTGTGAGATACGACTGCCTTCATAAGAAAGAGTCACCTATGTAACAAATTTTGTGAAATTGAAAAAGCAGTTTTTCCATACTGTAATTTTTATTTTTACTAATTTTTTTACCAGGTTTTTATATTATAATTTTTGAGTATTTGAACAAAATTTTCTAATAAAAGTTATTATTCATCTTTATATATAATCACCTTAACTGGTCAGAAGAGTCAATAACATAGAAGTACATCTGAAATTCTTTTAAGAATGTCACATCACAAACACCCAAGCTTGACAATATTCATATCATAGAGGCAGCCAAAAAATTTTTTTTTTTAATGTAGGAACATTTTGCACCCATAGGACTAAAAAATCGTTAAGAGCCTTTTTTAAATATACGCTGCATTGCATTACTTACATAATATGTATAGGTATGCACGCAATCATCGCTTACCACCCTTTTTTAAACAAACAACACCTACATTAAAGCGAATTTAGGCGGTTTTTACATAGTTTTTAAGACAATTTCACCTAAAAGAGAGTCAGAAATACGAATTTTCAGTTAAAAAACCTACTAGATTTTTACTGTTTAAAGTCGTGAGTTATGTGTAAAAATCGTAATTGAAAATGCCTAAATTGTTGTATCCGTGACTCTTTCTTATGCAGACAGAAGCTTAAAGGAGAAACGTCTTGAGAAAATCAGCTTATGGTTTCATCCTGCACATGCAAAATAGGGGAGGAAAGAGGGGTTGAAACTTTAAACTGGTATCAGAGGAGAATTTTAGAGAATTATGCATGAATTTCCATACTAATTGGGAATGGTAACGTATATCCGCGCAACGAAAATTAATTATTACGTTATAAACACATTTTTATTTGGCGTAGGTACTTCGTAACGTGCAAAGGATTGAAAGTAGATTTAAATCAATGAAGCCTAAGATTGAGCGTTCCATACAAGTTTTTGAAAATATACAACATCATAGGGATAATTTATTTCATAACACCACCTATCATCAACTTACTTATTTCGGCATTTTTAAACAAATATATCACGAATCCAAGCCGTGCTAACTGCGGACGAAGGCCAATACACTCACAATTAAACGTGTGACGTAGATGCCTAGTGATGACGTAGCGGGTTAAAAAAGTTAGCTTTTTTTTAAAGTATGGAAGTTTTTCCCGTCTAGACCTTATTATTGTTCGCTGTAAATAGCATATTTAACTCATAATAATAATTAGTGGAACTGCAAAAAAAAAAAAATAAAAAGGGGTAAATTGGGCCTTGTGGTTGGTTAAAATCGTAGAAAAAATCGATCATATGGAAAATAGCGAAAATCAACATATTTTAATCTACTAGTATCTATACGGAAACTGTTAAAAAAAGGTTTTCTCTCTAAGACTGGATCGTTTAGTCCGCGAATTGTATTTCACTTTACCAAATTTCTCCCCATAAAATGTAGGTGGTAGAGCGCTACACAAATGTGATGCAAGTTTACGATTTCGGAATAAAATATACATGAGGGGAATATCCGAGAACTCGTCCCTCAGGGGAACATCGAAGGGTAGACCAGAGCAATATTGCCCCGGGATGAGAAACATGGGGTTTTATTCGAAAAGAGATAAAGTTTAGCTTGCTTACAGCTCTTACATTAAATTTTAAATGTAGCGACAGTCATCCTACATGGGTATTATAAGAGGAATATATATAATTGTGTAACAACGCTTATTTTAAATACAATTTAACTAAGCCCATATCTGTGTTCACAAATATGTTTTTTTTCCAGGAAAGGTAAACTTTAGGTTATAATAAAGTTTTACAAGAATCATGATTATTATAAAGATTTGTATCACAAATTTTTACAATGTTATACAGTGAAAGCCCCACCCTTTCCCTAGACTGTTTTAAAGGCTATTGAGTCTTTTTTCAGTCCAGCACAGTTCTACCGATTTTTTAAAGCTAATCCGCGAGATTTAATAGATTCTGTTTTAACTGGAAAAAGCGGAAGAAAAGAAGGTTAAATACGCGACCAAATGCTTTCATTGTCCCTATCACTGTCTCGGCTCTAAGATTGTCATAAACACATTCACCCCAACCTGCTCAAGGAGCTGGCCCAAATTTACAGTGATAGGGATATTAGTAATTCTACCCCTTTTTTAGTAGTTAGTTACAACCACCAATGTTATAATATAAAATGAGCTGTAGAAAACTGCCGTTAAAAATCTTGAAAACGATATTTTGAAGATGACGCTTTTTTCCTTTCAGGTACAGCCATTGTTGATATCTCAACGTCAATATTTTTTTGAATTTTATTTATCCACCTCAACAGGCCAGAAGGCCAATTACAGAGGGGAACAACATCACAAACCTTTGGTTGGATATAATTATTGTCATTTGATGTATTACGAATTTCCTTATCCCATCTTGTATGATACCCAATACCTTATTATTATATCTGTCCGTTTTTAAAACTGGTATATATGTGAATAGTCACTTTGTTTCCCTGTTTTCTATTTGAGTTTCTTGCATTGGTGCATATAAAAAGTCGTAACACATATGAAATGTTTTAATACATACTGCTTGCCCCATACAATGACAGGTCACAAGTTAGATATATTATATCCATATTGCTTTCTAGGGCTTATTTCCGCTGTAGAGAAACTTATTTTCAAGCCACGACTCAAAACCATAAAAAACTAACAACACACAAAATGTAAAAACTACTGTTCTTACATTCCCTTATCCGCACCCAATGTTGCATTAAGCACTTCATTGGTACACCAAGTGCATTGAATCTTGATCATTTGTTAAATGGAGGAGTTGAAATTTTATTTTTTATTATTTACGCCCATAAGGGTTTTACAAATACACACACATTATCCAATAGTTTTTATAAAAGTATATAAATAATGTACAAAGAGATTATACATGTTCATATATTTAAATAAATAATATTTAAAGGTAACACAAATGAATAAAAAAGTACCCACATAAAGGTGAAAAAAAAATAATATTTAAATCGAAAATAAAAACAAAAGAAAAAATCATCAGTATTCGCTTCAGCGACTGTCCAAGATATCTCATTTGAAATATTCTTATGTGAATAACCACGGTAGGTAATGTGGAATTATTGTGTTATTAATCCATATATATATATATATATATATTCAAAGGATCTTCCATCGGATTTACTGGATTTATTTCATTCGTAAATTAAATTGAGACTACAAAATTATAATCAATCCCTTCCCCGCTATACAATACAATAAGTCCAACGACCCATTAGCTTTTTTATTGACTGGAATGTCCAGGATTAGTAAAATATGGGAATTTTCCACAATACGGAAGAAACGGAGCTATCCTTTTCTATTCACAATATATCTCTCCCACTCATTTACGACTTTTTTACATCCCTTATGTGGTTTGTGACGAAGAAAACGGATCAAGGCTAACTCGGCCGTATAAAATATTTAATGGTTTATAAATAATGAAAATGTGTATAAATAACATATTTATATGCACACACACGCCCGACAAACGAAGGAAGACACCCAAAAGAACAATGGTATTTTATTAATAATCTATCAATACAAGTATGAATTATGCATAAAGTATTTTTTTAATAAAAGAAAAAAAACAACGTTCTGACGAAACAGGTAAGCGGTAACTACCGTACTTGAAAAATGTACATATCATAAATAATAAATGCACATATCTATCATGTGAACAAAAATACGATGTATTTTTTAATATTGTTCATAAAAGCAAATCAAAAGAACGCGAATAGTAAATTATTTTTTTTTTATTAATAATGTACCTATAATATATGACAAGTTATTCAGAATTTTAAAAATTAGGATACAAAAGGTTTCATTTACCTTACTAGATGAGCATCAAATCAGGAATTTTATTTAAGAACATAAAACATGTATTTGTCAATGTCCGCCTTTATTACTATGATAGTATAAAACTAATTTCGTTGATAATTTAGAATTTTAGTAAAAAAATGTAGATTGTTTAAAAAAAATCTTATTATTCGCTACCAAAATAAACTCGTTGAGTGACCAGGAAAAGATAGAAAAGCCTTCTTTTATTGTTGAGATATTCATCCCTAGCTAACCCTTAATGACTCCCATGGGTACACTGTTTTCAAGAATTGTCCTTTTTACTTGTTGTATTGGCGAAAAATTTCATCCTCCAAAAATAGTAATCACCAGCGTTACCTAAACGATACCTAAGGTAGTCGTGAAATTTCCTAAGTGCGTATTTGGAAGGAGAGTAATGATACATAAACAGTATTTCATTTTCAATTTGTCAACGTCTAGGAACTTGAAAAAGCGTGTAAGGGTTCTGCGATAAATAAAAATGTTGAAGCTGTTACGGAGGGTTGACGGAAGAGTTAACTTAAATAAGTGTGAAATTATATTGACGTGAAAAAATTTAAAAAGATGAGCCTGTAAAAATACAACAAGGTTGCGGAAAACGAAAAGAAAATCACATAATTATTAAAAATGATTTATGTAACACCGTTTTCATACAAAATTACCTCAAGGGCGCTCTAAATCAGAATCAAATGTAACAACATGAATGTAGGTATAACGGCTTGTAACTCTCATGCATGATAGTCTAACGCGAGGCGGATAAAAACGAAAAATAAAACTAATTAAATTCTGACGTTTTTGCGATGAAATTATTTCAAAGCCGTTTTCCAGTAAGCGAATCTAATTAACATTAAATAGTCTCAGCTTATTATTTGGCGATCGCGATGCAACCCCAGAAGCGGTGGTTAATGTGAATAATATATTTTAGGGCAACTGCGCCTGTCCAAAATGCAGTTTCCGCAAGCAATTTAAAATTTTGCAATTGTTTCGAATAAATAATAGCGTGCGCTCCGTTTATTCAGCGCTAATGTGCGGGGAATTGGGGAGAAGACTCAATCTAAACCAGGGTTTTAGTATTTTGAACACATTTTATTGAAATAGGGGGTTGCGGAGATAGCGTGTTACTTTAAAAATTTGATTTAAAAAAAAAAAACTTTACAACATAAACTTAAAGCTAGATCGCGCCAAACAAGTTGTCACTCATTTTTCGGCGCGTTTTTACTACCGAGTTTAATTTAGGTGACTAGGTTTTACTTTAAAGTGCGCATTAGGGTAATATGGTATTTACATAAGTAGAGTATTTAATGATATTAGAGTATTAATGCAATCTCTCAGGCGAATGTGTGGTAAGACTATGTATGATAGGTGTACAAATGTCGAAATTAGAGCAGAGTGCAAGGCTGAGATAAGCATTATCGACAAAATGAAGAAAGGGCTTTTACGATGGTTTGGTCACGTGGAGCGAATGAGTGATGAAAGAACGGCTAAAAGAAGTTTAAATGTAAGTGTGCCTGGATGTAGAAGCCGCTGAAGGCCGAGAGAAAGACATGGCATGACCAAGTACGTCAAGTACTTGAAAGTGGTCATGTGAAAAGTCGGAATAATCGGCGTATGTGCATGAGAAGATGTATGAATGTAGAGGAGGCAAAGGAAGTTTGTCAGGACAGAGTGGTATGGCGTTCTATCGTCTCTGCCTACTCCTACGGGGAAATAGCGTGATGGTTAGTTAGTTGTTTAGTTAGCTAAATAATATACAAGTAACATTTAGTTTAAGTTGCAGGATAATAAATAAGTGAAATAAAACTTTTTATATGAGCTAAATAATGTAGAAGTAAAAATAAAGTTATAGGTGTAGAATATTAAATAAAAGAATTTTTATCCTACACAATTATTTAAACTTGCGTAAAACATAGATTACTTTGAAATTCGTATTGGCGATTCCGCATTTTTTTAGATACTCCATGCGATTAACCAAAGTTAAGAGTAGATTGATATTATGAAATTATTTTTGATGAAAAAAAACAGATAAGATAAATTATATCCTTAAACTTTTAAAGCACAATTATCTACACCAAAAAAGTACAAGCATAATTATATATTTGATGAAGACTGATGGGTACTGTATATTTACTGAAATAAAACAAAGTAACATAATATACTTATCATTTTATGTACTTAACAAGTATTAATCATTTCTATATTTCATACGAGTATAATAACGGTTATTCTTTCTCTTTTTCTTGTTGGAAGTAATTTTCATGAAATTGTAAAAGATATTGATTAAAATAATATGTTCTAGTATAAATAGCCCCCGACCTTTGGAAATAATAAATAAATTAGGCTAATATAATAATACATTTAATTTCGATAAAAATAGTAATAACATTCATGTACGAATGTTAAATATTTTGTTCAAATAACAGAAAATTATTATTTTATTAATTCTTTAGCGAAATAATTTTAATTTAAAAATAATTAATCATATTATGTAATTTACCAAGCTTTATTAAAAATTTATAACAGGGAATAACAACATGAAATCTCAATTTTATTTTAATAGAGGCACATAATAGAATATGTAATTTAATATGTATCTTTTCGTTTTAAGTAAATACGCTTAGCCCGAAATAGGGCGAAATTAAAAAAATACTAAGTGTATTTCTTAAATTATATTTAAAAACGTCCTAAAATTTAAGTGGTAAGAGGAGGTATATTTTATAAATGAAAGTTTTAAATTAAACTTTTCTTTTTAATTTTTCACATATTTAATTTTGGTTTAAAAAATATTAATCATCACTTACGGATTTGATTAGTAGATCAAATGCGGATCAAGGCCTGTTGAATTGGTTAAATAAAAAAAACAAAAATACTTAAACTTTGTATAGGTTATATCGGGTTATAGAGAGATTATCAATATTTCAAAAATGACGTGTATTCAGAGAATTTCACAAAAAAAAATTGAAATAAAATTCTGTAATTTTTTTCAAAAATGCTTATTACTAAACCACACTGGAATAATTATTAAGGAGCAAGACTTTAATGTCATGTCAAAATAGGAACTTGGGCAAAAACGTCTCATGGAAGATTAATTTGCAATCAAATTTCCGGGCTTACCAGAAATATGCGTACCTCATGGCTATTTAATTTCAATTCCTAGTAAGTGTTAAATATTAAATACTCAGAGAATAAACTAAATAATAAAATACTCAGCAAGACCAAAGCAGATATCTACTCCTGTGAGATAAAAAACCTCTACTTAAAATCATTGTTTTTAAGATGAAACAGTTGAACCTTTATGATTTAAAAAAAATATATATATATATATATATACGAATATTTCAGTTCAACACGAGTTCAACCTAAAGAGCTAAATTTATACCCATCCAATTGTAACTTAATTGCGGACGTCCAGGACGCAGAGAGCCTGATGAAAAAGAGGTGATTAAAAGGAAAAAATAATTTGAAAGTTGTAATACATCAAGTGGCCACTTAACCCAGCCAATGACAGGTCATAAGCCCTGTAAACGCCTATATCCATATTCCCTTCCAAAATTCTTGTCTCTGTTAAGATGTCAAATTGTGGAAATACATCATTATGTGCAGTATATTTTTGTTGTTGTTTTCGAGGAATGTCTTGTTTTTCGCTGAATTTTGTATTTTCACACACGATTGACTTCATACGAAATTTCAACAGCAATAATAGACAACTGTAAGAAACGACCAAGGGTCATAAGTCTGCCTTTTGGTTATCAAATACTCTAAAAATTAATTTCGTGACTTGTAAAGTAAAATGTTATTATAAGTATACATAACTCGTATACTCGTATTAAGTATGGAATATATTTTTTTAATTGTCCATTACAAGGTTTTGAAATTTGACATACCCTCAGTGGTTTTCCATCCACCCCTCTCCTTTATTTTTCCGCGATCATTGTCTGTCAGGTTGTTATAAAGTTTGAAAAGATTCATTTTTCACTCCGTTTTTGACGTCACATAGGGTACTAGGGATGTTGCTACCCGTAATCAAAACTGTTGGATATCCGAAATAAAAGTATTCGCATCCGAATCCAAAATGTCTTACATTATTTCAGGAGCTATTTTTAGAATTACACCTTTAAAAAATAAAGTTTCAGCATAAGTACTACTACTACTTCAGCTGTATATCAAACTAATGGTGCATAGGGCACTACATTGGTACACCAAGGCAATGTATCTTGATTATTTTATTACATTAAGGTAGAATGATCAGTCTTACCTTCAGTCCAAGGAAATGAATTGAATTGATATCACACATGAAATATTAATATGAAAATCACATTTCATCGTAATCAATTTTAAATTAATTTTATAGGAGGTATATAAGTAAAAATTATATTAATAAATAAATCTTTGAAATTAAATGGAAACGTTGAAATTATTTCTAAATAAAAATAAGCTCCGTAACTATTTAAACCGATAACCTGTAGGAAGAAACACACTTTTATCTTTGGTTGGTACGCTCTACACTCTTGCCTTTGGTTTGATATAAAATTGCATGTTAATTTATATGTTCAAACTCTTACTTTGCATCTTTCTTTTAAAATATGAATAATTGAGGCCATTAGAAGTAAAGTCAGCAACCTCCGTCTGTCACAAAGACTCACAATCGCCTTAAACTGATCAGCATTGATTGAGGAATGTATGGTCAGGAAATGATGGCATAAAAGATAAAAGATCATGAGCGTAAGTGAAAGATGGAGGTTGCTGGTTTAACTGAATAATGGTCATAATTATTGTAAATAGTAAAATATAGAAGTCCCGAAAATATATAAATTTATTGCTGTTACAAAGTTATGCCCTTTAAATTTGGTTTATTGATGACGACCAGCAACTCTGAATTGTTACAATTTTACAAACATTCATCTGATATTTTATCGGATGAACGGTCTCTAAAATCTATCCTCTTAACACTGGCATGTTGTCGGCCAAGTCATTACTTAAAGGAGTCGTCTGGTACCAAATGTCTACAAATTGTATTTATTTGACATAGATAATAATATAAGACATTTATAGTTTCCCGACTTGCTAGTTGCATCCGTGTTAAGTTGGATTACAGCGCAAAATGTTAATAATAAACTAACATAAATTTGATATGAATCATTATAAATTTATTTATACAACATTTTTGGTTGTGTTCAAATACTTGCACACAAATCTGGATTTTATCCCTAGACGGGAGTAGGTATATTTTTATTTTTATATCCCTACAGAGATGAGGTAGATTTTTTTCAACTTCAGGAATATGGATATTCGAGCGTTTACAGGGCTTATGACCTGTCATTGGCTGGGTTTAGTGGCCACTTTATGCAGGTACTACAACATTCCCCATTCTCGATTCGTAGCATAAATACAAAATCAAAAATGTTACATGGTGTGGATATTCGCTAATAAGCGGAATGGGGAATGTAGTAGTACCTACATAAATTGGCCACTAAACCCAGCCAATGACAGGTCATAAGCCCTGTAAACGCTCGAATATCCATATTCCTGAATCTGAAAAAAATCTACCTCATCTTTGTAGGGATATAAAAAATAAAAATAAATTTATTTGAAAACTAAAATTAATAAGATGGAAAAATTCTTAACAAATACTTAGACAGTCAGTAAATAAACTTATTAAAAATAAGTAAAAAAGTTATTATTTAAAACCAATATTTTACACATGAATGCGTGGTTCTCCTCTATATTCGATTTAAATGCCGTTAATAATTTACGACATTCGTGTATTAGGTAAATATCTATCTACATATTCTATCATTCTACAACGGGTGTTTAACATCAAACATCATTATTACGTTTGACGTATTTTAACATACGGAAGTGTTCCAGAGAGGGTTAGATCTAATTTCCATAATAAATCTAGGTAACCTCATGGTTTTCTGTCAGTATTTAGTTTATCGATTTTCATAATGAATGATGACTCGTGGCCAAAAATCCCCTATAAATTAATATGCAACAATTTTCATGAGAATGCATTTTTATACTATAATAATTTTTAAGGCTTTGTACATGAGTTAAGTATTAAAGATTTCAAAATAGTGTTAGCATTTGTTTAATAGTATCTAAGGTTCGTATAAAATAAAATATAGATTCAATACTTTTAAATTAAGGGTTGTCAGAAAAGACATAAGGAAAGACATCGCAAAAGTAAAGTAGGTAACGGGGATCAAGGATAGGGATGAAGAAAAAAAGAGAGACCTACATCCAACACTGGAATAAAGATGGCTGAGGAAGAAGAAGAAGAATATAACAGTTGTTGATTCAAAGAATCCTAAATTAGTCTGTCATTAATTAGTCTGTTAAAATGTCACAAAATTTATTTCAAAAATATGTGATTGTATTATAATGTTTATTAACAAGGATTTTAATTACCTCAAAATATATTATTCAACTGGCCAAAACCATTACAATGATAATTAGTATAATGTGCATATATGGTATACTATTTTTACCCACATGTTGATGCCAACGAGGCATCTAGTAATATACTCAATTTAGAATATAGGCATAGAATAAGAAAAGACTATGTAAAAATTAGTACCTAGCATTAAAATGTCCTTTTTTAAAGTGAAATTTGGATATATAATATAAATTAATCAATTTTTATTATCATGAAACCGGTTTTTATCTTTACCAAGCCAACAGATCTAGGGTTTCCATTTTATTTATAACATTAAAATACGCTGACCTAATTTTTCGTTTTCAGTAGATAAACGCTGGGCATAATCTTCCCTATAAATAAAATGCTGAACATAATCTTTGCAAACTGTAATAAAACTTTTTATTCCCTAATTATTTAAGCTACCGTAAGCGTAGGCAGTAATTTTGTGAATACATATTTGGTTTTTAACAAAAGTTACGACAGACTTTTTACGATTCTTCAAAAGCTTTCGTCAGATTTTTGTTGTTCATTCCTTTGAAGGAATTTCATTAAGGAAATATGAGATGGAAAAAACAAATTAGGAATAGTTTTCAAAGAGGATAGTCGACAAAGTATATTAATTTTGAGACAGATTATTTTTCAGAAGCAACGTGCAAACTTAGTACTTGAAATTTGAGAATATTTTAAATAAATATGAGATAAAATAAATTTACGTATTTATAAGTAATCTATCGTAGTTATTTTAAAAAAAAATATATAAAATTTTTGAGGTATTTTGTTAAAAATATTTTGGCTTTTCATAATAATCACTATAAATTCATATTCGTTCCATACATAATATGTGGATCATATTGATTCCACAAACTGCCTCAAAGCTAAGCGATTGGCTACTCGTTTTTTAAACGTCTTCCCAAGGGTAGGTCTTCGTCCCGTAGTTCGGACGCACACGTGGACAGATTGCCATGAGTGGATGCCCAAGATGCCGGGAACTTAACCCAATTATTATTGTTATGGATAATTTATATAGCGCCGTTTTCGTATAAATATACCTCAAGGGCGCTTCAATGTAAATGTAAATAAGCCAGCATGGTTAAGACGCTCCGGATACATACAAAGTATGTTATGGCCCAACTATCCGAGTCATCTTTGTCTGACAGTCTGTCTGACCATAGGTTGCTGTGTCTGCTACCTCACGTCTGTATTCCTCGCAAAGTCAAACCGCCGCACACCAAGAATATTGTACTGCGCTGTAAGATTGTATCTAATATTATGGAACTTCTTTGTACAATATTTATTCAATTAATAATTTACATGGAAAATATTAGGGTATTAAGATTTATGAAATAAATACTACGTTACGTGTTATTCAAAAATTACCATGATTATTATGCTGGTCCACATTGATGATCATTTATCATGCCTTAATGATCTTAAAGGCCAAAGTTGAACATTGTGACCGAACTTGTGTGAAGGCTGTAGGTATATAATTATATATCTATTCAGATATTCAAGATTGTTCCTCATGTAACCCTAAAATGATAAACTTAGTTCATTTAGCCCTCCAACTAAATAACTATGTAGCTTTGCAGTAACCCCTTACCTGATCTTGTATAACAAAGCCAGAATATTACTTAAGTTATTATGCATGTACATTGTACAAATGTACATAGGTGCTTTGAGTATCACATCTCATATGTCACGTAGGAATTACAAATATGCATTTTATTGTTTTGTTTAAATATTAAACTATTATTCTGTTCTTCTTTCCACGTTCCTTTCTATTGTAGAGCAGTGGATATATACGCACAAGGTTGCCGGTAATATCGCCTCTTCCCATATCGCATTATGAGTACTAAATAAATAATATACTGTACTTAGTCCTTAAAATGAACTGTGATAACCACGTTATAGATCACACCGACTCGACTGTCACATTTCTATCGAAGAAACATGTTTCTATCTGATATTATTAATATCCTATCAGAGACAGAGAAACTCTGGAAACGAATGTGGGTTATCTAGGCGTTTACAGGGCTTATGACCTGTCATAGGCTGGGTTAAGTGGCCACTTGATGTACTACAACATTGCCTATTCCGCCCATCATCTGATAACCATACATGACAAATTTTTTGAACTGCTATATATTGAACTCGTCTACGTCGTTACGCATTACCGAAATTTTCTATGCTGGTTTCATCTGTTGAGAAGATTGTTAAGCATTTTTTGGCAATCTTCTTTATTAGTGTAGGTAAGGCTGTACCGAGCTTTATAACTACGGAAAGATAGATATTTAAATTAAAAAAAATCCTGTACCAATGTAATAGTACCGTCAAATGTCATCTATCCCGGTTTAGCCTAGTATCTACTGTCATCCAACGAAGGCGTTTCGGCTGGCTAGGCCATATACTACGTATGCCTCTGAGAGCCTTAACCAAGCTTGCCTATTTTACAAGGCATCAGGTTCTCGGCGTCCCGGACGTCCGCTGTTGACAATTCATCGGGTAGTTTGCGTCAGAGCTGCGGGACGTGGACTTGACTTGGGAGGATGCACGGGAGCTTGCGGCCGATTGCTTGGCCTGGAGGCATTTTGCGGAATCCATATGCTTCAGATAGGGAGCGGATATGGTATGATGATGACTTATAGCCAACAAAAAGGCAGAAAAACCTGATTTTAACTACAAAAATAAAGTAATTTGCCAATAAAATACTTAACTTTAATATCAATGCATAGATGGAGCTTTCAACTCGCTGGTGGATGATCCTCAATTTGTAACATATATACAAAAATAAAAAATGTTACCTTGTGTGGATATTCGCTAATAAGCGGAATGGGGAATGTTGTAGTACCTACATAAAGTGGCCATTCAACCCAGCCAATTACAGGTCATAAGGAGCTTTCAACTCGCTGGTGGATGATCCTCAATTTGTAACATATATACAAAAATAAAAAATGTTACCTGGTGTGGATATTCGCTAATAAGCGGAATGGGGAATGTTGTAGTACCTACATAAAGGTGGCCATTTAATGGCCCAGCCAATTACAGGTCATAAGCCTACATAAAGTGTAGCTACATAAAGTGGCCATTTAACCCAGCCAATTACAGGTCATAAAGCCCTGTAAACGCTCGAAATTATCCATATTCCTGAATTTGAAAAAAGATCTACCTCATCTCTGTAGGGATATAAAATGAAATATGATTTTTTAACTTTGTTTCAAGCGATAACCTTTTGATTTATTTTGCATTAAGTTAAAATCGCACTTATTTTCAAATTTAAAAAAAGTTTCAAGGCTAAATTTTATTGGTTTGATGTACCTACCCATCACTTTGAGAAAACGGTCCTTAATGACGGCTTTACAAAATATTATCTATTTTTGATGATTTTGCATGACTCGCAATAGAATAAAGTTTGTGTACGTCTTTCAAGACTTGGAGTATTTGCAGGGGCAACTCAGCACAGAGGAAGTTCGGGTAATGTTTGGCTAGTTATGGAGTTGGTTATATTTACCCACCACTCTGTCCGGATTTTGGTTCCCCACCCCACTTAATAGGCGAAACAGCCGCCACTGCATATCTGTGCTATGGTGGTTCTGATTCAAGTCTGTGTATAGACAGATTGAATTAATTAATCAAATATCCTGTTACACTGACGTTTTGGCTATTCTAACTGCATGCAGTCGGCTTCAGATTATTGATATTGGTTATTTACAACTTGGTAAGCTTAGGAACAGTAGTTAAACGAACTAAAAACCTACCAACAAACATTAACTAAGTTTTTTTTGTTGTAAAAGTGTTTTTATATAAGAAATCTACATATATTCCTACAAACACTGTAAACATATACATTGTAAGTCGTTTCAATGTAAAAATCGTCTGCGAGACACCAAACTATCAATGTATGGAAAACATATTTTTTCTGTACTTTTTTACATTGGAACTGTATTCTTCCTTCAAATTATGTATTATAAAAAAGATTCTTGGGTCAGAAATTGTATTTATAGGCCCACCACTATTTCATCAATGTGAAATCTATGGATTTAGCTCGGCGGGTTTCACTAAATCCTTAGATTTTACAAGTAGCAAAAATAGGTAAATAAATATAAAAATAGGTTGGTAAGTAAAAATAACTTCAACGGGCTTAAGAACCTACCAATTTCCTTTACTGTTTTATGCCATTCTTTGTATGGTGCTTGATCAATAATTTTTTTAAATATCTTGACTAATTTTTGGCGATTAGACACATCATTGACCAAATAAATTGTTTTAAAAATATCTATAATCTTAAGCAATTCTACAGTTATATTCAGTTGTAAAAGACGCAGACAAAAAGAAATAAAATAAAATGCGGATATTTGACACTGTATAAAAATATTAAATGTTGGAATGTATTTATTTTACGTCTGCATTGTCACATGCCCTCTGTAAACTATTAAATAAAAGCACTCCGCAAAAAATCCGTGCTTAAATCGGACAAACATACCAATGCAAAGCAATAGAAGTATTTTTAACTCTGTGCAGAAATAAAGATTTTAGTACAGTAAACCGAGATCTATAAGTTCCCTAGGAATTTGTAAGTTTTAATATTAAAATAATCGTTTTGTAAGTGCAAGCTGGTACTGAAGCGCAAGACCATCTTGTTCTTATGGAGTCAATAATCAAGAAATACTGCACTTGGTGTAGCAGTCTCCTATGAGCCTAAGTGCATAGGTGCGGGTAAGGAACATGATGATGATGATATAATAACTAAAAAATATTGAATTCACATTATATTTAATGCCTTTTCAAAAACCTTCCGAGCAATGCTGTCAGGTAGGTACCAATACTAGGTAATAATACGTAATTGATTTTGATTAGGTTTTGAGTAGATCTAGTAAGGGCTAAATTAATTCTCTTAAGGTCCCTGGAATTGGGAAACTTCCTTATATTCGGTAATAATAAGGAAATTCTAGAATTTTCTCCACAAAGTCGGACGGGAAATCTCAGATTAAGATCCAAGGTTTGCAGCTACTTGCCAAACTCTTTTATTACCATTTTTCTTAGAAGATAAGATCAAATTACTCATATTTTCCCTCTTTAATTTAGCCATATTTTAAGAAACTAAATTATTACAGGTATAGCTTAGTCGTTTTTTGTATTTCATACGTTTCAATGTTAATCAATGTTTTGAGTTGTAATTCTGGTTATTTGAATACTTGTTGACTGTTATTTTTTTCAAAACATACTGACATAACATTATTATTTAATTAGTATACGAGTGCCTGGTCGAGTAAGCCGTAGTAATGCACTATTTTACTGTAGCCAATCATCGACCATTTACATTGCTAACTCACCGATACGAAGAATGCACGCACTGGCTAACAAGTATACTAACAATATTGATGCTTTCAACACAAGTCTAGTGCATTTTAGGGAACAGTGTCTGGATGCCATATCTGGCGGTAATGAATAGCTACCTACTGTGTTTTCATTTAAAAATGTCTATGTTAAAGCCCCATGGGCGTAAAAACAATAAAATAAATAAAACAAAAAAAATATTGTATAGGCCATTAGAAGCAATGTTAGTAATTTTCGTTTTTCTTAAGGCTCATAATTGCCTAAAACTAATTTTCGTAGGAAAGCATGGTACGCATTGATTTATTAATACACTTATGAATCAATGACGGTACATAAATACATAGGCAGAAGACAGTGCTAATTAGTTTTAGGCGATTATGAGACTTAGTGAAAATGGCCTGACATGTTTTTTCGATTTCTAGCAATATTTTTTTCAGTATTGTAATATTGCAATCTAAAAGTCACCGTAATCTCGTTTTATTATCAGTCCAACAAAATGGCGGATCTTTGCGTCTCATTACAGAAAACAAACACAAAACGGATAATAGACGACCAATGGCAATCCCAGTTGACAAAGGTCCGACTAATATTTGATAAGGGTACCATGTCGTACATTTCCAAAAGTAAACACATATTTATTTTATCATTTCGGTCATCAAATTTAACGGAACACTCGGCCGAGAGGAATTACGATTAAAAGTTTTTTGTTTTGTTGTTTTTCATCGGAACATGTTGTGAATATTTGGGAATTATGTAAATGTTGCAAAACATATGGAATATTAACATGTTGTTTTATGTTTTTAAAAGTTTGTTGAATCTAGGAGGTACGTTGGTACACATATTTACGAATTAACAAAAATGACTGTAGGTTGTGATTGTCATAAAAATGACCTACAAATAGATATAAAGGAACAAAAACTTTTTATAATTTTTTAAATATTTATCTCAGATTGATAATACGTAGGTAAACCTACATTCTTAATTGTTTATCTGTTTAAGAGCCCCCGCAGACTAGAGACATTCTATCAGGCGATAGTTCAGTCGGGCTTTTAAATCAGTATGAAGATGTATGCAAGTGCGCATACTACAACGATCCGGTATCGGCCGAATGCTAAGTTTAATAGGACTTGCGATTGCCTTTAAACTATCCTATCGATAAACTATCGGCCGATAGCTTAATAAGTATGGCGCTCTTCCACGCGCGCACACTTGCCGATCGTTTAATCGAGCGACAGCTTTCTCCTTCGTAGTATTGCAGCAATAATAACTTTTCTTGACAATATTGTTCAAACATTCATTGCGACCGCTCTCTTCAAAAGTCGTTTATTAAACTGGAAAATCATTCGAGAGCAGTTGGCCGACTGTTTTCTAGTGTGCGCACTCATCACCAACCCGACTGTTTTGTTGATTCAGTGTGCGCGCTAGCAGCCCAACCCGACTGAACTATCGCCCGATAGAAAGTCTCTAGTCTGCGGGGTACCTAGGACAAACCAATATGATGTTTTCAAGTCTTTAGTCGACCATTTACTATGGAAACAAATTAAGCCAGGCATTTTTCTCCGGGTTTATATGCTTTTATCTAGTTTCATGTGTTTTTGCTCTGGCGAAGATCGTTCGTATAATTGATAAACGTCACATGGCCTAACATACAAATCTATGTGTTTCAGTATTTTTTATTAAGCCAAGTACAAGTACTTGAAAGTAGTCATGTGAAGAGTCTGAATGTGAGGGGAGCAAGGCTAGTGTGCTGGGACAGAAAGTGGCATCCCAAGTAACAATTTAGTTGTAAAAGGGTCATAATTAGGTTCTAGAACGGTTCTAAAACCTAATAACTACCTTTTTATAACTAAAATTGTTACATGGGACTCTACCCCTTCTGCCAACCTCTTTGGGAAATGACGCGATGGTAAGTTATTTGTTTTAGAATAAATATCGACTCATGAAATAAGACACTCCTGTTCCGCCATTTCTATAAACAAAATACAATATATTTAGTGTATTTGAAGCCTCAGTTATGAGAATTCCTCCCTTGTAACGACTTTGTTTTCCCGTTACTTATAATTCTACGGCGTTGAAGATTCTTCCTGATCATAGAAAAACATCTCTATCAGAAAAATACAATATTGACAGATGTATAGTAAAATAAACGTTACTCAAAATACATTTTTTTTAAATAAAAAAAAAGTAACTAAATTAATAATGAATAACTCTAAAGAATCAAAATATTTTAATCTGTATGAAATTAAACACACTTTCACACGTTTTAAACTACTTATTTATTTTTTAACTGCCAACCGGTTTTCGGAGATTCACATCCTTCTTCAAGGCTTTGTATAATAATAAATTAAAATTAACGAATAAGTAGTTAACAAATTTTTTTTTAATTTTATTATTATTTTTGCTTTAATTATATTTTTTTTTTTCCAATAAAGTGTATTTTTTGTTTACATTAGATATACATTATAAAACACATATATGCACAATAAAAAAAATAATATATGAACAAAAGTCCCACTATAGGCATACTAGCCTATTTGTGGTGTAATGTGAAAGTCATACAGTGTGCACGTGCATTTATTCCTTAATTTGAATTATTTTTTATACAAAGCCCTGAAGAAGGAGGAGTATTTCCGAAACCGGTTGGCAGTTTAAAAATAAATAAGTAGTTTAAAACAAAAGTTTGTTTAATTTCACAATTATGAAAAAACAGAAAGTGAGTGCTACTAACAATGAGTTAATATATTATTATCTGTTCAACCCCCGTATTTGGATAAATCAAGTTCAAGTTAGGGTATGTTTGTAAAATAAGAATGTAATTTTTTATAAATGTCTTTTTTCGATTATACTGAATAAAAGCGTGTTTAAAAAATATTCATTATGCTGAAATACATATTGTAAGGTATATGATATTCTCTTGTAAAGTTCTTGTTTATTACTACTACTTCTACTTTCCCTTAATCGCACCTGATGGTGTTGCTAGGAGCACTGCATTGGTACACCAAGTGCAGTGTATCATGATCGTTTTATTACATGAAGGTAAGATGATCAGTCTTACGCTTCAGAACCAGTCCACACATGAAATAGTAATATGAAAATCACATGTAAATAAATATTTCATGTTGACCCCCAACGGGATTCGAATCCCGCGACCTCATGCGCGGTAGCCAAAGCGCTACCACTATGCTACGAGGTGGAGGTCTTGTTTATTAGCGTTCCAATAAAGAATTTTGATATTTTATGTTATAATCAAAAAACGATTTATTTGGTTCTACGTGATTTTATTATCAAGTTAGTGACAATTGTTTCGCCTTGTAAGGGCATTATCAAACTGTTTGATAATAAAATCATGTAGAACCAAAAAAAAATGTTTTTTTTGATTTTAATGCTAAGATATCATGGGAGTTCTTGTATATATGCCATATCTATTAACAATTTTGATATTTCCCCTCGGCAATCGATGAAAAGTACATTTATTTTGAAATTAATACTTTCTGTCATATTCTTGATTTTTTGGCTTACTACCCTTGTGCTAGACACATTCATTATTTGTCTCAGCGATTGATGCTGTAATATCTGAGCAAGAATAGCTTTTCTTGTCCTTGTCTTATACAAAACCAGTATCATTTCAGAAACGCATGAATAAAACATCTGTTTCGTTAGGGAAGAAACTGGTTTTAGTGGAATTAGTTGGTATATATTTATATAAATGTATAGTAATACCTATATATTTATATAAATGGTCTTTTTGTATGTATACATTGTCCTATGGATTGTAGAAAATATGAAAAACATTTCTTGCCGTATAGGAACAGTAAAAAATTATATTTTGTAATAGTTTCTCTAACTTAAATTGCTCCTGTCATTACTTTTATTTGTACAGTGTTTTGTACAGATTTTTAACAATATATTTCACTGTGATTTATATACATGAATAATCCTTTTATAAATATACACGTTTCCCACGATGAAGCATAACTTCGATATATTATTGATATACCTAAAAATGTAAAAAATAATAAATTCTACAATTTAGCACAAAAGTTACTTATTCTTAAAAATTTTATTTAATTTATGTACTTTCGCAGTATTTAAAGTGTAATTTTTTGAATGTAAAAGGCAAGGCGTGCCGTAAGATAAACCGCCAGATAATTTCACAACAAATGCAAGTATTACATGGGATTTTTAGTCATTGATTTTATTATTAGGGATACTTCACTTTTTGCTTACTTTTATCGTGGATTTCTCAGTATATTTTTTAATTTAAGATTCAAAAAATGGTTTTTTTACTTGTAACTTTATATTTTAAAACACGTTTATTAAAGTTTTTTTGTTAATATTCCACATCAATTGTATTTTATGTATGTATTACCGCATGCGCGCCAAAAGGAGATTTTTTTATGTATAAAATTCATTAATGTTTAAATTGTGATGTAAAAAAAAAATATAAGGTTTTTTGTAAAAATAAAAAAAATTAATATGTTTGCAAAAACACTCGTTTATTTTCAAGAAAACATGACGACACATATTTTCCATATTCAACGGTCGCGATACAAAACACGGTACAGCAACACGATGTCGAATATTCCATTCACAAGCTGCACAGCGCGAATTTAATTGTTTTTGGCGGTTTTTATTCGCTAACATTCCTCGCAAATGGCCCGAGACTGTATAATTCCACACAAATGGGACAGAACTGCATAATTCCACTTTTGTGTTGCACTTAATGCGACAATCTGAAACACTTAGAATTCCATTTACTCTGTTTTGTTACATTCAAACCATTCCGGTGTTGTTGGCTTTTTTTCTCAATTATAATGCATTTTCAATAAAATAAATATTTTCAAATGAATACGCAAACTTTAAATTACAAAGATTTTTTTTTTTAAATTGTAAATTAAAAACCAATTCGTGGTCTAGATTAATAGCATAGTGGTTAGCGCATTTGGCTACCGTGCATGAAGACGGGTGTTCTATTCCCGTAGGGGTCAACATAAAATATTTTATTTTACATGTGATTTTCATTATTTATTATTTTATGCATGATACCTTGGACAGGTACTGAAGTGTAAGACTGATCATCTGATCATCCTACCTTCATGTAATAAAATGATCAAGATACACTGCACTTGGTGTACCCAATGCAGTTCCCTATGCACTATTGAGTGCGGATAAGGGAACAGTAGTAGTAGTATTGGTAGAGTCGCGGACTGGAAACTCTAGGTTCGAAATCCCACTTCATCACAACTCTTGTTTCCTACTATCATCATCATCATCATCATCATCATCATACCATATCCGCTCCCTATGTGGAGCATATGGATTCCACAAACTGCCTCCAAATTGTCAACAGTGGACGACCAGGACGCCGAGAACCTGATGCCTTGTAAAATAAGCAAGCACGATTAAGTTTCCTATTTGAAAGTAGTCCTGACAATTAACTATTTAGGCATATCATGTGAAAGAAAAGATTTTTGTTATTTAAAAAATAAACATCACGAGAAGCTTAACAAAAAGTTAATATCCTGGATTTGGTCAACTATAACATTCACCGTATTCATCTTCACACCCCTTTTTTATTGCCCGTAAACTAATACTTTGTAGTCTACAATACTTTTGTGATTTTTTAAAATAATTGTTTTAGCCAATTAACAGGCTAATAAAAGCCCTAATAAATTGGCATTCAATGCGTAAATTAAGAAATTGAGAGAAGATAAAGTATAAGCGTGATATAAAAGCATGATCTGAGGTAGACATAGGATTGCAGCCGGCTTGGGTAAGGAGTAAGGATAAAATCGATTTGCTTTTTAATAATTGTCTCTGCGGCACAAAAACATCAACATCATTATCTGGGGAAATTTTTTTGTAACTCCTAATGATCCTGGGCAGGGGTGAAAAGAATTCCACGTTAGTTTTTCTTCCACATAGGGTAGAATAGAAACAATATAAATTTCAAATATTATATTCCATATTTTTTCCATCTGACGCTTATATCTACCGTCCTACCGATAGCTTTTATGGTGAATTTCATCAAAATTTCATGTAATTAACATCATTTTACCCCCTTAATGAACAGTTAAGCCATCTTCTTAAAAGTGACGTACCCCTCTTGAAGAAATTTACATCAGGAACCATAAATCAACGGGGATCTTATGGGGTTTCAGGTTCAGGTAAAATGATTTACCTAACTCACACTTGATTTAAAATATCCCCTGCTAGAACCATGAAACCCAGCAGGAGATTAAACTTATTGTTATGTGAGATGAAATCAAATCAATGTTCAGTAATTAAATTGAATTTATAAAAACACGGCTGATGTAACGAAACCATAAAAAAATATTTCAATTTGCTTTTGATAATAATTTGATCACATTGAAACCTTATTGTTTTTGAAATTTATATAGTTTCTATGAGATGTATTTACCTTTTTTGGAAAAAAATATTGCAAAATATTGAAATAAATATAAAAGTAGGTGCTTGTAGGTATTTATTATGGTAACGGAAAAAAAAAAAAAAAACGAAAGGAGCTTACGTATACACCGTGACGATGAGACCGCGAAACTCCGGAGGGTGATTGTTCATGGTATTCTGAGAAAAAAATCCTTATAAAGTTTTTTGATCCGGGCATTTTTAATAATTAATTTTAAAAAAGTATTAATAAAAAGCGACTATGTAATACTGGCTTCTGTTTGAAATGCTAGCGGTGGCGGGTGGCGGTGGGCGGGGGAGGAGTGGGGGTCCGCTCTGGTCACCGAACGCCTTGCCTTGTGCGGACATTCAAAATTCAAATTTCATATCTGAAATTGGTGCAGGTCACGTGGTGTTAGCCAGTTCAAAAATGGACGGTATTACACGCGTGAATTTTTATTCATATTTTAATCATTTTTTTAAGAAATTAGAATTGAGTTTTTTGAAAAACTTTATTAAGATTTTTTTCTCAGAATATCATGAATAAAATCACCCTCTGGAGTTTCGCGGTCTCATCGTGGGGAAACGGTGTATTTATTTTAACCACCTCAACTTATTTATACAACAAAAAAAAATTCACTCATAGTTTTCGAGAAAATTGAGTGCAAAGTTGTTTTTTTTTTTCGAGAATTTTTCGCAAAATTGTTATCAATTATCATGTATTTAGTCAAATTCATACCTACTACCCATAAATAAAACAAAATTAAAAACAGCATTTTAAAATGAATTTGTACAATTTTACTTACAATGCGGCTTATATGAGAAGAAAAAATATTTTTTTCAAGCTCAGATTAAAAAGCCGTTGCACATTCGACTCCAAATATGATGTAGATTCACCAGTTTTCGGGTTGTACTACGAGTTTTGTTACACCATGTGTGTAACTTTTTTGCGTTTTTATTCACTATGTAAAATAAATTTCATTTGGAGTCATTATCTAATAGATGTCTCTTAAACCTATTTGGCTCATTTAAAAAACCTATTTTTAAGAGCCCCCGCAGACTAGAGACTTTCTATCGGGCGATAGTTCAGTCGGGCTTTTAATCAGTATGAAGATGTATGCAAGTGCGCATACTACAACGATCCGGTATCGGCCGATTGCTAAGTTTAATAGGACTTGCGATTGCCTTTAAACTATCCTATCGATAAACTATCGGCCGATAGCTTAATAAGTATGGCGCTCTTCCACGCGCGCACACTTGCCGATCGTTTAATCGGGCGATAGCTTTCTCCTTCGTTGTATTGCAGCAATAATAACTTTTCTTGACAATATTGTTCCAACATTCACTGCGACCGCTCTCTTCAAAAGTCGTTTATTAAACTGGAAAATCATTCGAGAGCAGTTGGCCGACTGTTCTCTAGTGTGCGCACTCATCACCAACCCGACTATTTTGTTGATTCAGTGTGCGCGCTAGCAGCCCAACCCGACTAAACTATCGCCCGATAGAAAGTCTCTAGTCTGCGGGGTACCTTAATCAGGCAAAATTCAGTTTTGAATAGCTTCAAATAAAATCCACCAGAGGCTTAACAATGTTGAGGTCTTCAATTGAAATTATGTCTTAATTTGTGGGTAAATTAATTACGAAGCGTTGAGGATACATAGAAAACAATGCTTGAAGTGGAATTATGTAGTTAAGTTTGATTAATAACAACAATTAGTCCAAATAATGTTTAGGCCCTTCCACAGGTAAGGTTTAAATAAATACTCGAACAATAAGTTCTATGAGTCATAAAAATATATTATTTGTAGATTATAATTACCGAACGAATTGAAATCCCACGTTCGTTGTATAATTTAATTATTTGTGAACGTTTGGGCAACAGGTAATATATCAATGATCATCATCATTATTATTATTCCATATCCTCTATGTCAAGCATATGGATTCCACAATCTGCCCCCAAGCTAAGCGATCGGTTACCAGTTCCTGTGCGTCTTGCCAAATATACGTCTTCCAAAGAATTTTTATAGTGGACGTCCAGGACCGCGAATGGTAGGACCCAATTTCCAGCAATTGGATACTTTAAAAGTGTGAATTTGCAAAGTGCAAAAATAAAATAAGGATAGCAAGTTATCACCAAAAATATGCGAATCTACCATACTTACATACCTATGTATCAATTCAAAGTTGAATTTGAGCATTAATGAACAATCTATCACAATATATTTACTACTTTAAAGCGTTTCCTATTAATTTCTGAATATTTGTAAGTACCAACCCCAAAATTGAACAATTTTTGCATATCATAACAATGTCCAAAAATGGACGCAATATTTAAAGTGATCAAATAAAACTAAAAATTGATACTGTTTCTTTGTACACAACACTTATATTTTTCAACTGGTAACAAAAACACAGTAGGTATCTAATAGGTTTACTAAGAAGATTACATCTGAAGTTTTGTTACTGAAATAATGAAATGATACAATTATTTTCCTCTCAAACAAAACCTGTACTTTGTTCTCGTTCACATTGAAAAGTAGAGAGATTAAAAAAGGTCGGCTTTATTTTGTATTCGTTTGCGTATTATTTTGTATTTTAAAATGAGACGAAGTACAATCAAAAATTAATTAATAAATTAATCTTACCGTATACCGGAATAATGTTTAGAAAACCTGTGGAAAAATACATGGCACATTCAAAAATGCAATCCTGTACTTTAAAATAGAGTATGTGAAAACATCAGGTTTTTGTTTTTTTAATCTAAAATAATGTGAATAACACAATATAATATATTTAATTTTATATCCCTACAGAGATGAGGTAATTTTTTTTCAAATTCAGGAATATGGATATTCGAGCGTTTACAGGGCTTATGAACTGTCACTGGCTAGGTTAAGTGGCCACTTTATGTACTACAACATTCCCCATTCCCACCAGGTAAAATTTTTGATTTTGTATATATGTTACGAATTGAAAACCATCCACCAGCGCGTTAATAGCTCCATCTATGCATTGATATTGAAGTGTATTTATAGCAAAATTACTTCGTTTTTGTAATTACGACTGATCGAGTTAAAATTTATACCTAGGTACTTGTGTACAAGTTTTTGAACACGCTCAAAAATTTGTACAATATTGTATTAATTATTGGAGGTTATTTGAGATGGCACTGAAGCGTAAGAGTGATCATATTGCCGTTATGCTATGAATTATCTAGATACACTTTACTTGGTGGAAAAAATACAGTGACCTATGCGCCGTTACGTGCAGATAAGGAAAAAATAAAGCATGGCATAGGCGTTGATATTTTTTGTACCAGGAGCGCAGAACGTGAAGAGGATCGGTACTGTATCATGCATGTATTACCCGCTCGCGCCAAAGCGTCGCAGAGCAGACTTATCTCTCGAGACGTGTGAGGGAGGGGGACAGAATGAGATGTCCGCGGACTGCAGAATAAACATTAAAACACTGCAGATTTATCACAAAATGGAGGGACGCAATATCCGTGCGTCACGGGTATATTACGTGTTTTATTAACGGCTGGAAACTGGACGCTTATTATTCCACATTTTCTCACAAAAATATGTCATACCAATTAACTAACTAACTAACTAACTAAATCATCACGCCATTTCCCCGAAGGGGTAGGCAGAGAGGATAGAACGCCACACCACTCTGTCTTGGCATACGTCTCTTGCTTCCTCCACATTCATACATCTTCTCATGCACGCAAGTCGATTATTCCGACTTCTTACATGCCCACATTCAAGCACTTGTTTTACTTGATCATGCCATGTCTTTCTCGGCCTTCCTCGACTTCTACATCCAGGCACAGTCGCATCATATATTTTTTTAGCCGTTCTTTCATCATCCATTCGCTCTACATGACCGAACCAACGTAAAAGACCTTTCTTAATTTTGTCGATAATGCTTATCTCAGCCTTGCATTTCTGCTCTAATTTCAACATTAGTGCACCTATCATACATAGTTTTACCGCACATTCGCCTGAGAGATTGCATTTCAACTGCATTCAATCTACTTTCATCCTTATTTTTCCAACTCCATACATATCTTCCATACATAAGGGTTGGTACCAGAAACTCCATTATGCACTGCCAATTTAGCCTCTTTTGATAAGCACTTATTAGATACTACCGACTTTAAGGCACCATTAATTCTGTTACCGGCACTAACCCTCCATTCAATGTCCTTATCCATATTTCCATCACTAGTGAACATGCTTCTCAATTGATTTTGAATATTCTACACCGGATTGTATTTTAATCGTAAGCTATCTCAAATACAACAAAAGTACATTTTTTAAGATATATGTCTAAGTAGCACAGAGGTTGAAGTTGTTCTTTCTGTTTTGGTGTAAGAGATTTGTTTAAATGTGATGGTTAGGAAGCCAAACGACAACTTTTAGAAGCACTTTTAGTAAAATTAAAGCAAAACGGAACGCATTTCAGAATAGTTTCTGGCACGAAATCAAGCCTTTTAAATCCGCATATAGGACCTGTATTCTTTGTTATTTGTAAATTTAAAAATGTCGTATATTTAGTTCAATACGTAATGTGATAAAAAAACACCAAAATACTGTTAGTATTGGTAATGGATTTATGTACAAGGATACATAGAGAAAAATTAAAGGATCGGTTATAAATTTATCCTTTCTTCGTTACTTGATGGCGGTCAATACAAATATTTATTTGAATGATATTTTCACTTAAAAATAATTCATATGTGATACTTTGACTGCACACCTAAAATTCTTCTAAGACACCTATTCTCAAAACTCAGAAGTCTGCTGTCTTGGGCCCTGGTTAGGTGCCACGATTCGCAGCCATAGAGGAGAACAGGTGTGATGCAGGAGTTATAAAGGCGGCATTTTGTTTTGACCGAGTAAACGTCCGATCTCCAGACAGCTTTTGAACTGTTGAATGCGGTGCCCGCTACTCCAAGCCAGTTCTTTATGATCTCTGCCGTTTTCTGTCATGTACGCTCCCAGGTATTTGAAGCTCTCGACCCTTTCGATGACTTGTCCCGACAAAGCCAGGGGGATCTGGGCATTTCGACACGAGGTTTGACTTTATAAGGAACACAGAGGTGAGGCAACGGACACAGCAACCCTTGGTATCTACTGTCATCCGGCGAAGGCGTTTCGGCTGGCTAGGCCATATACTACCTATGCCTCCTGAGAGCCTTAACCATGCTTGCCTATTTTACAAGGCATCAGGTTCTCGGATTCCTGGTCGTCCACTGTTGACAATTCGTCGGCAGTTTGCGTCAGAGCTGCGGGACGTGGACTTGACTTGGGAGGATGCACGGGAGCTGGCGGCCGATCGCTTGGCCTGGAGGCAGTTTGGCAGATTTGGTATGATGGTGATGATGATACTTTGAACTGGCACTGAAGCGTGAGACTGATAATCTTGACTTTGTGTAACAAATTTTCAATACTCGCTGCACTTGGCGAACCAATACAGTGCCCTACACACCCGTAGGGGAGAGTAGGTACTTAGTACCACAAATCTTTTCATTTCCAGTCAAATTTAAGATGGGTCAAATACCAAATAATTTAATTGCATTATCATAAGAACAGTATGCTTAGTAATTATATTACAACCTGAAACAATAACGTGATTATTATCATTGCCAGCAAATTAATATTGCTTTCATTCTGAGCTAGCACAAGATACATAGAACCATTTAAAATGGCCGATAAAGGACAAACAAACGTGAATATTTGATCGCTAAGCCAAAACCCGAGCATTAAAGTGATGTATGCAAATTGTCTTTATGTATCCCAACACTTAGGGTGATTCATTCCTCTCAATATTTAACTGAATTAGTCTTCGCATTTCCGCTTTAG
This sequence comes from Micrasema minimum, assembly GCA_022494985.1. Lineage (NCBI taxonomy): Eukaryota > Metazoa > Arthropoda > Insecta > Trichoptera > Brachycentridae > Micrasema > Micrasema minimum. The sequence goes on along the minus strand of JAGVSP010003625.1, from coordinate 5,357 downwards.
CCTCGTATAAATCAACAAGATGGCGGCGACCGGAAACTGTTTCGACAACATTTCGGAGAAGTTTGTTTTTAACACTTTAAATTTTCATTATTTTATCTCTTTTTTTTTTTTTTTTTTTCAAATGCACAAAATGGCGTTTATTTTCAATAAAAAAATTTTAAGACAAAAAATAAAAAAGATTCCACTAACCATGTGGTTATCAGTGGATTTCTTTAGTTAGTCTTGGCATATAGAATCATTGTAAATAAAAATAAAACAATGAGAAACAAGATTTGATTTTAGCTGTGAAACTTATACAATATAAAGAATAACAATACATACATACATAGGTACATAGGCAATGAGAAGTGAATATTCAAAAGTATCACCTATTTACTATTTGATTAAATAGATGCTCTTTGTTGGCCCTTTTTAACAATGCTATCTTACCAATGCTGATTATTTCCCTAGGTAGAGAATTGAAGATTCTGGGGATCGCAACTGGTAATGATCTTTCGCCATAGTAATTATTGAATTTAGGAATGATTAATTTCGCGTTTCTAACTTGCCGTGAATTATAAACGTTTTGGACTCTGAGCTTTAATCATCTCGGAAAAAATACTCAAGAATAAATCGATATTTAAACAGTTCATTTACTGGTAGAACATTAGTCATTTTGAATAATAAATTCTCATTTCCTTTACAATTTTCACGATCTCTTTTGTCGACCATTAATTTAAGCATTCTAACTTGGAGAGATTCAATGTGTTGTAGATGAGACTTAAAGGAGTTTCCCCAAATCAGAATGACATATAGAATAATAGCCTCCGCCTTTGTTAGTATGCATTACCTTATTTTTTTACATTCAAAGGTAACAACTTAACGTTACAATAAACACTTGAGTTTAAATTACGTTCCGAAGACACTTCCTACATTGGTATAAATATTCCAATAAGTAAAACAGAGAAAAGAAACGTTGTTGATTCATATTATTTATTTAATCGATGAAAACATATTAAATTATATAAATAAAACACATAGAACGATGAAACAAAATGATGAAAGAACGGCTAAAAGAAGTTTAAATGCAAGTGTGCCTGAATGTAGAAGCCGAGGATGGCCGAGAAAGACATGGCATGACCAAGTACGACAAGAACTTGAAAGTGGACATGTGAAAAGTCGGAATAATCGGCGTATGTGCATGAGAAGATGTATGAATGTAGATGAAGCAAAGGAAGTCTGTCAGGACAGAGTGGTATGGCGTTCTATCCTCTCTGCCTAGCCCTACAGGGAAATGGCATGATGGTTAGTTAATTAAATAACTACTTATAATAATTAAATGTCCACTGAGTTTATATATTTTTTAACATGACATGTTTCACAATAGTTGTTGATCCATTTCATAAAATCATTCTGATTCGAATTTGACAAAAATGTTAGTTGATATTTATTTAATTAAATTAAATGAATTAATTATGTGCTTTTCTCCAAAAATGTAATTATGGATTATTGTGTAAAAATAACGATCTAATTAAATACTTTTAAAAAATGGCCTTTCGTAAGGTAACTATTGTAAACGGGGATTCTCATAAAGAAAAAAGATTTTTCGTAATCATTTCAAATAGATTAAGTATTGAAATAAAAACGTGTCTTTTATATCATGGAATGAATTTCACATAATAAAGACGCATTTCCTGTATAACTACTGATTCTACTACTTTCACTTATCCGCACTCAATGGTGCATAGGGCACTGCATTAGTACCTACACCAAGTGCTGTGTATCTTGATCATTTTATTACATGAAGGTCAGATGGTCAGTCTTACGCTTCAGAACCAGTCCAAGGTATCACACATGAAATATTAATATGAAGATCACAAATGTAAATTTATATATTTTATGTTTACCTCCTACGGGATTCGAACCCGTGACCTCATGCACGGTAACCACTATGCTAGGATATGGCTGTAATAACACTATAACAAAACAGTTTGCTCAAAATTCTATTAAAAAAACTGTTTATTTAGTCGTATTACGTTAAACTGAAAGTCAAATAAAAAGCTTAGCTTTCGGCTCAAATGTGATAAAAAAAGCTTTAAATTTTCTTTCTGTAGGAGTATTTTATTAAAACTTCATTTTATAATAATGTGAATTTTCCATACAAAAGCCACTAAAACCACTAAAGCAATCGCTCAGCTAGAAATTTATTTCACAACGGTTAAGGCGAAGTCTTAAAAAGCTTTGACGCTATTGTATTTACAGACACACTACACGGAACAAATAAAATCAAGCCATCAAATCAAAAGGAGTTACAAAATATTTCCGCCTCATGTTCCTTTGTTGGTGTGGTAAACCACATTTTCACTAGGTTTCGTTCCCGTTCTGAAATGTTGCAATTTTCAAAACGTACAATTTATTGTCCTCAACTGTATTGTAGCAAATACGCTGAAAGGTTTATTTATTTGTACCGTTTAATTTTCAAAGTCTAAGAAAAGTTTGGTCCCTTTTTGCTCGTTTTTAGAATAAAATGTCTGCATGTGAACGTGGCGGCTCAAAGCAATGCGTTGCGTTTATCCTTTTTCAAGGATTTGCCACAACTTCTTTATACATTTTGAGTTTCGAGAAATGGAATTTTCGTTGTGCAGAAACAAGAAAGAGAATTTTAGAAACGGAAACAATTTTTGAGAAGAAAATCTTTCTTGGGAATAACAACCATTTATAAGCACATGTGCATTTGTGCATGTGCATATTTTAAAATACACTTGATTTATGTTTAAGAAAACGGTACTTCTACTACTACAACTGTTACTACTACTTTCCCTTATCCGCATCCAATGGTGCATATGACACTGCGCTTGGTGTAACAATAACGCAGTGTCTTATATAGTCAGATTCCTTTTTGAAAAAATAATATTATTTAAAAACAGATATTTCAAAATAACAAGAAAACGGCAATTCTTCTTTTTTTAACTTTTTTAACATTCAAATATTAACAAGATAAATATTCATTTATTTAAAATGAAAAATGTACAAACGCCGGTTTGCGTATTTTAATTTGTAAAACTTCATTTGAGTAAAGCGTTTATTAACATTCTGATCCATAATATATAACGTAAAAGTTGATTTAAAATGCATCTGTGTCCATTCTATTTGCTTAATGAAAAATACCGTAGGGTATTTTGTACAGTCCAATTATCTAGGTAAATATAATTTATTCGCCATTTTTTAAGCGGTTTCATAAAAGGTAAATAAAATGTGAACGAAAATTTTTGTTATAAGTATGTATTATTCAGTAAATAAAGAGTGAAATTTAGCAAACAGTTTTTAAGCGGTTTTTCAATAGTAATTAAACGTATTTGTTGCTGTATAAATTCAATAAACTCTTCTGTAATTTGCGTATTTACGCGTAGATACTAAGCGGTTATTGAGATGTCAGTAATTTGTAATCAGTTGTTTTGGGAACATAATATTCATGTAATTTACCAGTTAACCTACTTTAAGCATATAGAAAAAACTTAAACATGAGTTTCGAACTTGTTTTTCAATGTCTTATCATTGTAGAAACCAGACTTTAAACCGAAGCGCGACACATAAGTTTCTTTATACTTGTATATACTCGTACGTATGAACATATCATACTTACGTTATAAATAAATGAAAATCCCGAGTTGGTTTCCTAACTGAACAAGAAGTTAGTACGTTCTTGTACAAGAAGTAAGTACGTTTTCTCGACGGCTACATATATTTTTATATTATTCTATCCCCATGGGAATCGACTGCCACACCCGTGGATTGTGGTGCATTGTATCCGGTAAGCTGTACCTGTTGTAAGTTTCTATACCCTAAAGTCCACGTGCAGTAGAGCTTCGTCCTACTTCTGAAATTTATTATTCCGGTTTTCTGATATCAAATCCATAAAATTTTATCAAATATCGTTATCAGTCCATCAATGAGTTGTGCTCCATAACAATGTAATAATTATTGTGTACTTTATTCATTAATTATTTCGTATTTTTTACTATAAACACGGCAGTACAGTAAATAATACTAAAGAAAAATACCCATACGCTAACAACTGTTTTAAATTTGATAATAATGACCTTTTACAGAACGAAAAATGTATTAGAATTGCACGAAAAACTTCATTTTTATATCGATAACCAAAGAAGGTTTTCTTTTAAATCTTACACTTGCTCTGAATTCTCGCGAAGTGGGTTGAAATTGGCCACTGTTAAAATAAATTTAATAGGTGCTAGGTGCAAAGTAGGCTTTATACAAAAATTTTTTAGGTATGAGTTGCATTATTATTTGCCTTATAATGTGCAAGGCATATATTGTTATATTTACTTCAAGTTTTCTTTTACTTAGTGTGAGGATTGGACGGAATACTCTGATGTGGACCAAAAAGAATTTCTCCGCATTTGCCTTAGATGACGAGAAAATCACAGAAATCTCGTCATGGAGAAGGCCGAACATTAATGGGCATCAACAGTCTTCCGATTAATATGAAGAGTTTTCGGCATTTTGTGCCCTGTTTTTATTTATTTGATTTATTTCCTTAACTATATATATCGATACTACCTCTTATAATAGTATTTTGTGGCTCTATACTATTTCATAAGACGCATTCCGTACTTTGGTCAACTACTTTGAAAATTACTTCGTAGAGGAACTTTCCGAGACCGTAGAACTAATATTAATACATTGTCTTAAATACTATCGTCGCTTAGCATGTTTTCCCCCATGTGACTAGTTTTGTTTTAATACCATATAATGAAGAGAGAACACAGATTTTTCATACCTATTTCCCCAGATTATCAGTTCTTGTACACGTAAGTTTATCATTACATTAAAAAAAATAGTAACGAAAGCATTGATCTTTCTACAACTTGTTTAAAATAAATCTGGATAGTTGGCTAAAATAAATTATATTCAATCTACATAAATACGTATGGTAGATATTTCAATACTTAAATTTCTCATCATTCATTAAAATGCTAATGAAAGGGCAGCGCCCGCTTACCGTAACTGTTACCAATCTCTGATTAAACGAAGGTTTACTCACTGCTCTGTTAGGGCCCCTTGGGTATCGTCCATCGGAATAGATTATACCTAGGTTTACCAGGAACCTTTGCTATTCCAAATGAAATTGTGAAGGTGACCTTTACAACGGAAACAGTACAAAAAACCCCAATCTTTATGATACAAAAAATATAATAAACTAAGTGACTTTGGGTTTATAGAATTTAAACCCAAATAATGTATTGAATTTATTACAAAACCGACATTCAAACAAGTAAAAGGGTGAGTTACAAATATGGTCAAATACAATTTGATCCAATACGTTTTATAATTTGATTGAAATTTTTTAGAACCAA
>JAGVSP010003624.1:0-33089 GCA_022494985.1 Micrasema minimum | reverse complement strand
TGAAATTGTTATTTTTTAATGCAATTAAGGAAGTAAAGCCATTCGCCGATTTAAAGTCCTTAAATTGGACTGAAATTTTAAATTTACCGAGGGATTTTACTCCTCCTGGTAAAATATTTTTAATTTGGTGACGGTTTAAAAAGTTACCAAAAGAAATCGGGTGGATTGGAGAAGAAGATTTGTCCTCCGAATAATTTTTTTTGGACGTGCACAACAAAAGGGCCACAGTCTGTAGAAGAATATAGTGGAATGGAATTTGGAACGAAATCCATTTTTGTTTTTTTTTGTGGAACATTATCGTCCACATCACGCCTCTTTCTCCCGCCAGTATAATCATGATCATCAGTAACTAAAGCGGGAGACGGCTTTGCAGCCGTCTCCGCAGAGATCTCCATTTTGGGCTTTCAAGCCCAAAAAAGGATTTGAAACACTGGTCACAAAATGAAAAAAGAAAACAGCTCTGTGAAGTCAATATCACTAATTATAATAAGAAATATACAATAAAATGGAAAATTATATGGAAATGAACGTAAATATTAATCAAAATTAATAAAAACGTGAAAAAATATAACAGAGAGAAAAAATCAGACCTTGTTTGACAGTTGCCAAGCGCCGAAAAACTTATTAATCTTGATAAATCAAAATATTTCATTTAATAAGTTTATTTAGGTGTTCTTTTTTTTAGAACATTATTTCATATATTTTGTATTTTATCATTTGGAGTGTGTCTGAGTCCATGTGAATAATCACTTGCTTTTATGCATGACAGGATTAAACTCATTTGATTTCTCAACAGAGACGAGAAGATTCGAAGGAAATATGGTTAACTGAAGTTGTGCCTTGTGCCATTGTCCTTCAGAAATATGAATATCTCTTCCTTAACCAACATTGAGCTATGAAAATGTAAAGATTTATGAAGGTACTGATAGTAATTTTGCTCTTTAAAAAAAAATACAACATACTTTTGAGACGGTACAGAAACGCCTTATTTTGCAGTTGTAAGTCTGTTTTTCGATCGGAAATTAGCCTGGTAAAAACTTGTTTAAATCAAAAAACAGAAAATTTTCACGATTTTCTGTATTACGCTTTGAGCTGTAAAAGGTTTCATCATTTAGACGTAAAAGGAAATTATTGATAAATGGCTTTATCGGAAAGTATCTTCATTTAATTTTGTTGGCGCGAATCTGCATAACGCGATAAACTTTCCTGTATCTTTTTTTTATTCAACAATATCCTGTTCGAAAAATTGTGTTTTCTTATAAACTCGACGTTTGTAGCACTTACTTTGTAGTTTTCCATAATTTTGAAATAAAACATACATGCTTTGTTTAAAACTATTTACTTTAATAATCTAAAGGAAGGCTCTGTTTTGAATGCTTTTATAATTATAATTAATATTAATGACATTGAAATACAGGTAATTAAATTTTGTATAAATAGTCTGACATCTTGTAAACAGGTTACGTAGTAGATGAAGGGAGGCAAAATTACTGAAGTAAAATTCACATTTCTAATATATGTAATAGGTTGCGTAATTAGTAAGTAACTCAATTTGCGTACACAAATATTTAAATGGAATATTTATTCTATTTTCAGAAAATAGAGATATAAAAATAGGAATAAATAAATATGTTACCATAAAGTGAGGCTCAATAACGCTGGTCTACAGATTTCAACATTTTTTGTAACATTGATCAATAAAGCTGATCTTAATAGATGTGCATCATTTTAATACGTTCACCTAAAAAATGAATTACGTTAAGTTTAAGAGTTACACACTGATGCAATTTTGAGAAATTGATAAAACGCTAGTATCTTAGAAATCTTTATTAAAATCGATGAGCTTAATCTTAATCAGTCAAAAAATTCTGTTACAAAAACTGTGTTGCCCAATGAGTGTAATTTTTTATAGTGTTTTTGTACTGCATTGAAATTACGATAAAAGTTAAAAGGTTTCTTGGTTGACTACATTCATTATTTTAATTGGATGATTGCAGTGGCCGTTAATTATTAAATTAACTCGATAATTAAAAGATTTATTTCATAAATGCAAAGTTGCACTGTTGCAAATGTATTTTCCACTTATTTTATGCATAATAGAAGTTCAAAATAAAATTAACACAATTTAAAACGGATTTGTTTTAAATTTGAAAAAAGATTAATTATGCTTTCCAGAATATTATAGTTTTATTTTTATTTACGGAAAAACAACAGTCTTAATTAGTACATTTTTCAAGATAATTGCAAATGTATGGATAAGTCCAATTACAGCTATTCACAAATATAAAACGAATGCTAAGTAATACAACTTTTAGGAAATAAAAACATAAGAAAAAAAAGAGATGCACTGCAGGTAAGGTAAGGGACGGTTAGGTTAGGGAAAAGGGAGAAGGATGGGAAAGATACTATTAATATTTAACATAATAATTATTTTTGAATAAATAAATACTAAATAATTTTGATTTAAAAAAAATCCGTTTTAAATTATTATATATTTAAACTTAAGCATTTAATTTGTTTGATTCATATTTTTAGTTGTCATTACTTGGTGGAATTCAATGATTTAATTATTTAAAAATAACTAAGTAAAGTTAAATAAAAACACTTGTTACTCTTACACTTATATTTATTTCACCAGTTAGCGCTTTTACCCTGTTACAGGCATCTTCAGGCTGGTAACATTTTGTACAAAACAAAAGCATAAATAACAATTTTACGAAACAAATTTAAAATCACGAGTAAGAAGAAGACAGTATGAGAAAAAAAAAATGATACCCAAGTGTTGAAAGTCTGCTCTATTGAGATATCAGTTATTGTAATTGAATGCAAGCCCGTAATGGATAAAATCCAGTTTTTGGTCAAATTTAATATTGCTTATAAATAAAATGTAGTTTTTTCTACCTTACTAGATACATGTTTTAGTGTTAGTTATCTTATTTATTTATTTCTGGATGATTTACAAAGCGCTATATTTGCGAGAAATCGCCTCAAGAGCGGTGTACAATAGAAAGGCTAGATCACATCACGTCCTGCCGCTACCAAGCGCACGGACGTTTGGGATTTTTTCTAGCCTCCTACAGTTTAAACAGATTTTAATACATGATGTAAAAAAATATTTTAAAGTTGATTTACATACATAGATTATAATTATGGATTATCTGTTAACGGATATAACTTTGTAGTGTGATAGGTTTTTTTCTTATATCATATAAATAAAATCACGATAAGAATACTGTCACGTAAGCACAACAAAGCAATAAACCATGTTTTGTAAGAAAAACTAAGTTAAACTTCAAACTAACACAAAGTTTTAAGCAATATATACGCAGCTCTAATCGATATATTTCATACGGACGCGGATGTTACAAACTGTATGGATGTTACGAACGTTACGTATGTATGTTTCATGCTTTTGTAGGATCCTGCAAGCAGTTTTCACTGTACCTTTTAGCGTCATTTATCTTACTGAATTTTGCGGGAAAGGACATCTTAGTGTAGCTTTACGTAACAGTCCATAACAATAAAGCTACTGAAGTAATAAACTTTATTTGTGCTAGCACACAAATGCTTTGAAGCGAGCAGCTTTTATTAGATTTCAAACCGCACTGCAGTTTTCAATGTTGCAATTTCCTGCAAATATTACTTTAAGGTACTTGCACTTAGATCAAGAATACTTATGGCACTACAAAATTTAACAACAGCGTCGTGTTCTGCAGTGATGTATTTATAGATTTAGGTATCTTTTTTATGATTAGATTCATGATATTTTATAATTATTATTTTTAAAACACGTAATGATAACGGTCAATTGATATTAAATGTAAAACATATTTATGTCTTCATTTCCAGCCATGGACACTCCAGTACTTTACAAAGGACTCTCTTTTTTGCATTCTCTCGTGTTTATCCTGAGTCATGCTCTTTACGCCGTCAAACTATTTCATATCACATCTTCTTATCGTCCATTTATAACAAGGGATAACTAAATAACCATCATGTTATTAACTAGAAGTGGTAGAAGAAAAGAGGAGATAGAACGCCACACCATTCTATTATGGCACACTTCCTATGATTCCTCCATATTCATACATCTTATGTCTATGTATATTTCAACTTCAACTATTGGATACTATAAGAGAAATCCATATGGTTCGATTCCCATAAAATATTTACTTTGTGAGTGAGTACCTTCAATATGAAACTTGAGTGAAACTTCACCCTTTTTGCGTCATCATCTATGTTCCTATATGAAATATGTTATCCTGGACAGGTACCTGCATCATAAGATTAATAATCTCCCCTCTCCTATCCCTTACTACCCAATAATATAATGTATTGAAAAACCAATCTCCGGGAACTACGTCATTTCTAGATTTAAAATACGGTTATTGATCGAGTGAGAATTTATTTTATAGAACTCTATTATAATATTGAAATTAAACTAGATCTTCGGTTTTATTTCTATTTTGTTTTTTACACTCCGTATAGTGACAATTGTTTCGCCTTGTTAGGGCATTATCAAACTGACTGATAATGACTGAATATTTTCTGAATACATTTGAAACAAATAGACATTGTACTCTAATTGTATTTTTATTCAAATTGTGTCATACATTATTAAAATTGTATCATAAATGATTCAAATTGTATAATAAATGATAAATATAGTTAAGGAAATAAATAAAAGCCGGACACAAAATGCCGAAAGCTATTCAAGTTTATCGGAAGAACATTGTCCATCAATTATATATACATTGTCCATCAATACCTTCTCCATGACGAGTTTTCCGTGGTTTTTTCGTCATCTAAGGCAATGCGGAGAAGCTCCCTTTGGTCCACATTAGATTATCCCGTCCGATCCTTACGCTAAGTAAAGCAAATTAGAAACCATGCATTCCCTTGAAGTAAATATAAACCTTGTGCATTATAAGCAAGGCAAATTATAAGCAATTCAAACCTAAAAATATTTTTTTTTTTCTTTTGCATGTTTGAAAATTTTAAAGGAGAAATAAACATGTACATTCGGTATAACAAACATGTTAACATGTGCATATATACAAGTTTGCAGAATATTATTATAGAGGTATGAGCCTCTTCGTCCTTCAATTTGCTATGTTTATTACTACACGTACTACCTACCTAACAACGTACTTCTTTGAAGCATCTATTTCTTTTTTCGAAAAAGTAGAATATGCAGAGCAAACTAGAATCACGCTCAGAGGAAGGATTTACAGGTACGCGTTTCTGCTTTGTAATCTTTCCGAGTTGTAATACCACTCGTATTTAATCAACTCCTCCAGATACTAAGACTCTTAAGCTAGCTTTAGACGGGACAGTAAACTGTACAGTTTCCTGTGCAGTCTGAAAACTGTCCCGTATAAAACAAAAACTGTATGGCCGACGCAACGTTTGGCTGACATGACAGTTAACGTTTTTTTATGTAAACGTTTAAATACACACTTATTGGTATATTTTATGCTTTTAAAAACGTAAATAACAAATAAAAATCTTACATTATTATGTTATTTATACAATTTCCTGAGAGCGAACATACGATAAAAAATACATTTGTTTTACAGATTGCACAGTTTTCTGAAGAAGAAACTGTACAGATTTCTGTACAAGAAACAGTGCAGTTTTCTGTACCGTATGAAGTCCTCATTAGACTGAACTGGCTTGAAATCTAAATATATATTTAAAACGTGTTTTACATTTTCACTCCTAATTTACGAGTATTATTACCGTACCTTTGTAATAATGTTTAAAAGCATTTTGAAATCCCTCGGATAAAAACATAGTGTAGTAAGAATTAATGAATTTTTTGTAGCATTTAGGAAAAAATACGTGTTTTACTGACCATTTTGCAAACATTTTTTAATAAGTACATTTTTCATAATGGATATACAAATATACATATTTTAATAGTTTTTGTAAATCAAGAGAAGCGGTTATAGGTACTACAACTATTGCTTTTCATTATCTGAATCCAATGGTCCATAGGGCACTGCATTGACACACCAAGTACATTATTTATTGATTTATTTCACGTAGGTAAGATGAGTTCAAGATATCACGTGAAATATTAATATGAAAATCACATGTAAATAAATATTTCTTAATAAATCGAACCCGCGACCTCATGCGCGGTAGCCAAATGTGCCCGCTATGCTACATGGCGTATTATGTTTTTGGACATTGTTTTTGACTAGTTATTTTTTTTGTGATTTAATTTTTTTTAAATATTATATAAACATTGAATGTTAATAGCCGATCTTTTATTTCATAAAACTGAATTATGTTTAACACAAAGGGAGTTAGGTAGGTACTTTCTATACTTCTGTCATTGTGACTCAAAGGTTTTACTGCAGAAACAGCAATCAAAACATGAAAACCAGATTCAAAGCGATATTTGATTGCTCGAGATATTTGGGAATAAATACGTGCAGTCGTAGAGAATGGGCTCGTACACCGAATTTTTCCGAAAATGCTGAATAATAAAATAAAAATTGGTAAACTATGGGTGCAATCCAAATGTATATCTGATAATTAACAAGCGAGATATGGTAGTTTAAACTTTTAGTTCAAAAAATACTTATAGTTATAGTTTATCTTACTATCTTAACATCTGATGTTGAAATTAAAATCGAACCGAGAATATCGATCGGGCTGACAATAACACATCCAACGCACGTGACATGAATTTCTCAAAATTCAAAGAACGCTCATCGTAAAGAATGGGTTAGTAATCTATACAGCCCACTCATTTTCCGAATTGTATTTTGCGTTAGTGCCACAGTATTTATGAAATAGGCATTTAGATAACTTTTTAAAGAAGGAATATTGTAAGGTAAAAAATGCCTTTGTAAGATTTCATTCAGATAAAGATTCCTTTTTTTCTCTTTTGTGACACTTTTAGCTTTATTTCGTAAGGTAAAATATTTTTTAAAAAACCAAATAAACACACGTGTTCATAATAAAAAACATTTTTGAAAAAATATTTACATGATGTGAAAAAAAGAAACATAGGTAAGACTGAGATTTGAAAAGAACTTTGAGAATTTCACAATATTTTAATTTGTTTTGTTTTTATTTTTAAGAAAAAAAATTAATTTACAGACAGCCAACAGACATACACTTATTCTAAATACAGGGAGTAACAAAACTTGTAGTACAACCCGAAAACTGGTAAATCTACATGGTATTTGGAGACGATTGTGTAATATGACTTTTTATTCTGAGCTTGAAAAAAAAAAAATTCTCACAGAAGTTTCATAAGTATGGCAGATTAAGTAAAATTGCTCAAATTCTTATTGAAACGCGTTTTTGAGTTTTGTTTTCTTTATGAGTAGTATAATTTGACTAAGTAAGAGATATTTAATAAGAATTTGCAAAAAAAAATCGAAAAAAAAATAGACTTCGCACTCAATCTGATGAAAAAATATGATGTAGATTCACCGGTTTTCTGCTTGTACATCGAGTTTTGTTAAACCCGGATACACCGTTCTAGTTTTCGAGAAAATTTAAGATGATAGAAGATGATTTTTTTTTCAATTTAATTTTTGCAAATTGCTATCAAATTAATGTAATTTATTTAATACTATTCATAAAAAAAACTAAATATAAAACCACGTTTTAATAATAATTCATACAGTTTTACTTCATTTGCAGTACACTACTAACGAAAGCTTTTATGAGAATAAAGAAAAAAATTCAACCTGGATTCAAAACTCATATTACACATCGACTCTAAATATGATGTAGATGCACCAATTTTCGGATTGTACAACGAGTGTTGTTATGCCATGTGTACAGTATTAATTTCTAACAATAATGACCAATTAGTCTCAATAAGGTACGACTAAAAATATTAAAACACCTAAGTACGTTTTAATTAAATAATGTTTTAAAACTTCATAAAATATTTAACCGAGCAAAAAACAGACTTAGAAAAAGTAATCGTAGAAATCTTTTCACTGGAGTAGGTAGGTACCCACGATTCATTAGAAAAATGACAGTCAGAAATCAGAGCGAATATTGGAAACCGCAGGGTGCCGTAATCAAAATAAGTGTTTTTGGAATCACTGGAAATATCTGGAGAATCCACTTAGCGGCACTCAAACAAAGAAAAAATATACTGTTTGTGTATTCAAAAACGTTATAATCCTAAAGACGATCTATTTTTTGCGGTTCAAGATGAAAATTTTTAACGGTATTAGAATGTGAAGTTGTCAAAGAAGCAATCGGGAATTTTTGAGATTAAATGATACGAATAAAATTGAGATAGTATATTAAAGTATATTTTCTTAGTAATGTCAAAACCAAATATTACGTTAATAGTTATAGTTAATAGATAAAGTTAATGGTTATTAGTTTTTTAAATATTTTTTATGTACGTATATTTTTTTAAATTTTATTTTCAAAAGAAAAATTTTTGTTTACAAAGAAATATACAAAAATCACATGTCCATTAGAAAAAATAAACAAAAATCCCACCAAGGCATAGCCTGTTTGTGGGTATACTGTGAAAGTCAATGTGAATGTGTTTACACTCTTTCAAGCAGCATGCACGAGGCAAAAGAGAAAAAGATAATTTAAAAAAATACAAGATATTGATATTTTAATATAAGAAGAAGAAGGGAAATAATGATAAAATATAAAAAATTAAAAATAAATTAACGGAGATTATGTTATATAATAATAATGATTAAATCATTACTTCTACTACACTACCCTTATCCGCACCCACTGGTGCATAGGGCACTGCATTGGTACACCAAGTGCAGTGTATCTTGATCATTTTATTACATTACGGTAAGATATACTCGTATAATCTTGATTTAAAAAAATTCATTGACTATTCACTTTATACTCGTACATGGCGTAACAAAACTCGATGTACAAGCGGGAAACAAGTGAATCTACGTAATTTTTTAAGTACATTCTTAAAATTTTTTTTTTGATTTGACGCATAGTTTTCGAGAAAATTACACATTGGACTCCAAATATGATGTAGATTCACCAGTTTTCGGGTTGTACTACGAGTTTTGTTACACCGTGTATTTGTTTTGACATTAATAAAAACTAAGTGTGTATCTAATTCTTTTTAGATTAAACGTATTTATATTTTAAGGTTTTGAGAACAGGAATCAAGTTGACGCAGAATAATTCGAACTTTATGCGGAACAGAAAACTGTACAGTTTCTTGTTCAGAAAACTGTGCAGTCTGACAAAAGACACGCTTGATATTGTGCGTATTGTTTAAGCGCTTTTGTAAGTTATTATAGTATATTTGCTCACAGGAAATTGTTTTTTTACGTTTTTAAAATCATACGATATACCAATATCTACTTAAACGTTTACATACAAAAAACATTACTGTCATGTCAGCCAAACGTCGGCGTTGCGTCGGCCATACAGTTTTCGTTTTAAACGAGACAGTTTTCAGACTGCACAGGAAACTGTTCAGTATAAAGCTAGCTTATGCGTAATTACATTTTCGATTTGACGCAGAATAAGCGTTCATTTTTGTGATAACAATTTCGTTTTATCACTTTGTAATGTGTATGACCTTCACAATAAATGATTAATTAACAATAATGTATATTTGTATATGTGCTATGAGGGATTAAATGAATTTAATGAGTAATCAGAAAATGATGGAATTCATTAACTAAAGAGTGTTTCAGCAGATTATTTATTGATGATGTTAACTCTACGGTTAAAATATCTCATTAAACTTAAATTGTATTTTTGTTCAGTGGAAGATAATCTTTTAACTCGATTGAGTATCCAAAAAAGCTAAATCGAGTCAGTCGTAGTGATCTAAAAAAGTTTACTTAAGGTGAGTTGGAAAGTACCTTTATTTTGGATTTAAAGGATCTTAATTTGATTTTAAGTCGTTTAGAGACTGTTAAAATCGGTGCCTTTATCTAAATGTGTAGTTTGTCCATCACACCAAATTTAAATTCAAATTTATCGCAATAAAAAAGACCATTCTTTTTTATTTTCCCATGAAAATGTTATCTTTCATTCCTTTTTATAGGCGTTGACTATTAAAAATTGTCAAATAGTGCTATTTTACTATACATGGTGTAATAAAACGTAAAACAACCCGAAAACTGGTGAATCTACATCATATTTGGAATTTAATGTGTAATGAATCTGACTTGATTTTTTTTTCTTCTCGGAAAAGCTTTCATAAGTACGGCAGATTTTGTAAAATTCTTATTAAAATGCGGTTTTTTTAATTTGGTGTTCTATGTGAATAGTATTAATTTGACTAAATAAATTATATTTGATAACAATTTATAAAAATTTATCGAAGAACGCGAACGCTGCGATTTTTCATTTAAAAAAAATGTACGTAGGGGAGAGTGATGATTATAGCCGGGTGGGTTTTTTTTTTATTATTAAGGATAATTTATATAGCGACGTTTTCGTACAAATATACCTGAAGGACGCTTTTAATAATAAATTCAACGGCTCGGGAAATTTTAAGTGAATTTTTTCTATTTTAATCAAATATATTCATTAGAAGATTTAGAGAACAAATGGGTCTTAAGCCAGATAGCCCGCAACTGCAAAAGCGCGATCCCCTAATTTTTTTGCGCTGATTGCGGATCGGTATTAAAACCTTGCTGTAGCTGAAGATTATGGGTATAAACGTTCTATGCAATTCTTGTGCTAGGAGTATGTCGGAAAAATTTTAAGGTTCGACTAATATCGAGACTCTACAGTAGTCAACTGCAACCCTTCGAACAAGAATTCACTAGAAGGGGTGTTTCCGTACAAATTTTCTAAAAATATACGCTTTCTAGGGTAAATCTCAGTGGAATTCTTGATCGGAGATCCTAAACTATATTATTGTTGAGCGTTTATTTGCTAATGTATGCGGAAAAGTCGAATGTAATGGTTTTTGAAAGAAATGAAAATATGACTAAGTGTAAGATTGTAGTAAATGGCGATAGCTTTAAACAGGTGGAAGAATTTGTATATCTGGGAAGTATGTTCACTGGTGATGGAAATATGGACAAAGATATTGAAAGGCGGGTTATTGCCGGTAACAGAATTAATGGTGTCTTTAAGTTATCAAAAGAGGCTAAATTGGCAGTGCATAATGGATTTCTGGTACCAACCCTTATGTATGGAAGCGAAGCATGGAGTTGAAAAAATTAGGATGAAAGTAGATTGAGTGCAGTTGAAATGCGATCTCTAAGGCGAATGTGTGGTAAAACTATGTATGATAGGTGCACTAATGTTGAAATTAGAGCAGAATGCAAGGCTGAGATAAGCATTATCGACAAAATTAAGAAAGGTCTTTTACGTTGGTTCGGTCATGTAGAGCGAATGGATGATGAAAGAACGGCTAAAAAAATATATGATGTGACTGTGCCTGGATGTAGAAGTCGAGGAAGGCCGAGAAAGACATGGCATGATCAAGTAAAACAAGTGCTTGAAAGTGGGCATGTAAGAAGTCGGAATAATCGACGTGCGTGCATGAGAAGATGTATGAATGTGGAGGAGCAAGAGAAGTATGCCAGGACAGAGTGGTGTGGCGTTCTATCCTCTCTGCCTACCCCTTCGGGGAAATGGCGTGATGGTTTGTTAGTTAGTTAGTTATTAATGATCTAGATTCCACATAATTTGTTTCATTGGCCAGGCTTGAGAAAATTCACCTCACTGGAAATCGACATGATTTTGGTCACCTCACTGGGAATCGATTCAGGAACCTATGCGTCGCCTTATTTAAATGCTGGCGCAATGAGTGATCTTTGGCGGCCAATAATTTATAGTGAAACAAACGTTAAAGTGAAAGTCAGGGAATAAAGTTCCTTTTACGTCAAAATTGGCTGCAAAAAATTAACTTTTCTTGGTTTAGCCGGCCTTAAGTTGAACCAAACTAATTTTTAATGTAATATAACGATATACTACAGAAACAATTTTTGTTGTCATTTGTACACATTAAAATTGTTGTCTAGGTAATCAATAATTTTTTTCATGCTTATTAAAATAATGTAACATTAACTTATGATTAAACAATGGATGCACATATTGTGTTCTTACTCAATTAAAATATTTGAGTTGTAATAGCTCTGTCCTAAATACATTGTATGAATTTACTTAAATAAGCATTGAATAATTTTCATTCAAAATTATACATTAGCCGTATCTTTGACGTCAAAATCTGCAGACTTCAGAAGAAATTTGAAGAAGATACATTGCCCTTATTTGTTTGCTAGGTTCCTTTTTCTCTATTTTTTTTACCATCGGCAAAGTAATGGGGAATTTCTTACGAAAAATACAAGAAGCTATAATTTTTGCTTACAGTGGGTAATTTTAATAATCCGAATTGCGAAAAAAACGACAAAAAGCGTTTTCTTCCGAATTTTTTTTTACAATAGCAGGTTACGAATTCAATCAGCTACAGATAAACGAACCACGTCCTTATGCCTACAAGAATCTTCTAAATGTTTATGCGGCGTTTCAGCGTTATGTTTTGGTTGATGAATTTAAAAAAAAAAAAATGAACTGATTGCTGTTCTGTAAAATATTCACGCCAAACTATTACTCTAGGAGTGATCTTTAATTTTTTGGGAATGTAATATTCAGAAAATGTTTTTTAAAAATATCATATGATTTTTTACTTAAAATATGGCTGAGTAAATAGAATGCAATGTAGATGATTGCTTTTAGCGCAGTAAAGAGATCTTTTGTATTTATCTGTAAATTTTCTGTCATAAAATGTTATTTTGTGTATTCAAGATTAACTTAATATTAAAACTGAATAAATAATAAATACATCAGGAAGAATCACAAAATACATAGGTAAAACCTTTTGCATAAACAATTACTTATTATAATTGAATATGTACTACAGCTTCATATCCAGTCATATTTTTACATTAAAAAACGCAAAACTTCATACATTCCTAATGAGTCCAAATAAACACACCAAAAATGCAGCTAAACATCACGTTTTGCGTTTTTTTAGGATTTCTTGTAGGAATTATTGGCCAACACGTGCAAGAATATAATATATTTAGGTTAAAAATTCCGCAGCGTGGGGGATTGAAATTTGTTTTGTATTCAATTATAAGCCCAGTTATAAGCATCTTCAGTACGAAAGTAGGCATTCCTTATAAAAATAAATACTGTTTTGAAAATAGTCGTATTGGGTTGGAATGAGTAGATTGAAATGTTTGTTCGTAGAGTCGTGAATTGTTGTTAAACTCTTGGCGTTCAAACAAGCATAATATTTTTTATCATCCACGAATTACTATTTACGCCGATTAATGTCATATACAGTCAGTATGCATAACCTTATTTATACAGCTACAAGGATATCCATTACATGCGTTATACGTGTGTAAATTATTGGTTAACAGGAGTGAAAATGGCTATTAAATAATGATGAATGTTGAGATATGTTCATTTCCACATATACCTTATAAATAATATACCGTTTCAATGTAAATTGACCGTTTATTTGAATTGTGGGCTCCAAGTTTAGGGTCGAGACCCTTTGGGGCCCATAAAGACTTTATGAATACATGGTCCCTGTAATATTAATGATACTTCAGATTAATTGTAATTATTAGGCACTTAAGTTCATAATAAACCTGATGATTGCGAAATTTATTACCAAATACTTTAAATCCAATGTAATTTTCTGAATGGCTGCTGACTGTTAGGGGCACATGTTCCTAACGATGATAGTCAGGTTTTCAGACGAATAAATATTATAAAATTCAGTCTGTTTTCCGCTTCTGATGTGTTTTTGTAAGGGATGAAAGTGGAGGCGTGCTATCCCAATTTCCTGGTACAAAATAGCTTTCCCAACCCTTTTCCTCTGCGTGATAACCACAGAGCCGCAATCGGCTCTGAAAGGTCCAAGTGCCACGGATTTTAGTGATTCATATATTTGCCATCGAAAACGAATTAATCTTCAATTTATGAGAATGAACACGAACATTGATTTGATTAATTTATTTCGTGAAATTACTAGGGCATTTTCAGCCTACGGCTTTTAATCGGTCAGTTTTGGAATTTGTTTGTAAACCATTACTATCTACAGAACAATAAATTGGAACCTACCATACTTATATTAAAAAAACACTACTCGTAGATTTCTAGTCGTGAGCAAAGAAACTTACAATATGATGATAAAAAATATTTTTAAAAATCATTGCAAAAAATTGCTTCAATAACTTTCCCTCGCCAAGCACAAGAGCTTGTTTTTTTAATTAGCGAGGTAAAGCGTTAAGTGTTAATATTGTTAATATAATGATCGTCATAAGTTTTTGTAAAATTGATTTATTAAAATACGAAATAAATATTAAATAAAAAAATCTAAAAAAACAAATTAATAAAATTTTCTTAAATATGCAGATTGGTATATTTAACGATGTTATGAATTAATGAAAACATTTGCTCTCTAATATTAAAAGCTGCAATACAATGGAACAATTTACCACAGGATGTGAAAGACGCACCCTCCACATTTATTTGTTTTCAAGAAACGTCTGAAGCATTACTACCTCTCCTTAAATCTTTAAAACATCCTTCATTCATCCTATTTCCTATCCATTTCCTTTCTTTCTCTATTCCATTTCCCGATGTCATATTTTAGTGTATTTTAAACTGCACATAAACTTGTCAATAATGCAATGTAATTTTTAGTTTTATTTCTCCACCAATACTTAGTTCAATAAATTCTCCAAACTAAAATAACTAAATAATGTTTGGAAGATATTGCTTATAAGCAATAAACCCGCCCTTGTAAACTTGCTATCTTATTGTAAATGAAGTTTAAATAAAATAAATACCTCTAAAAACATTCAATGGTCTTGAGACAAAAATAAATTATCCTTAAAACATTGTATGTATATTATCTACAATTTTATATTTCACTGACATTTTATGTGAGTGCCTTTGTGATAGTAAGGTTAAAATATCTGAGAATTAAACAAGAAGGTTAAATAATAAAAAAACAAATAATATCATATACATTTGACTTGAATAAGCTATGTATTACAAATAATATTATCAAATTGATATACGACTCAGGCCTTTGTAAACCATGTTTGTCATAACTTATTTCACCAAGGCAATATATTGAACACGTACCATAAGAAATAATATGTTTTACACGAAATTTGTCATATTTATTTTAACACAAACTTTCACAACAGTTTTTCCAGAGGTTTTCGTTTTGTGCTGTAAATGATTTAAAGTTTTATTATCGCGAAAATATTCTATACCAGACAAATGATTTAAAAGTGCTCGGTGAAGAAAACAATTTGTTTTTCAGAATTGCTATTCCAAAAAAAAGTCCGGATCTGGGTCTTATTAGGTACAACATGCAAGCTCTTTTTTCAAATATAAATGCAATTCAAACAAGATTTAAATCGATTGCGTTCCATTTATGGCAAATTTAAAAAAAAATTGTGTTCTTTTCGTTCTTATAACTATTTTATGTAGAGCCACCAAGGCATCAGATGTCAATAAATATTGAATTTGATACTAACATGCAGTGCCCTAAGCAACGCTAAGGCAAAGGTAGAAACGATAAATTATATAATTGGAATAATGAAACCTTCCCTTTACAAAAACATACCTTAAAGGCTTGCAATTACCTCCAGGTTTTGAATAAAATCATTAATAAAAATAATATCTCTTTTTTCTGCTGCTCCTAGAAATTTTGTTATTTTTGGTAAATAATATTCCGGATTTTTTAACTGTCACAAAAAACTTTGAAAAAAATTGTCACATAAACTATTTTCTAGTTAAATACCGAGACCGATTTTTGATCATATTAACTATAGTTATTTTTTTGAAATTTGCACTTATATGAATAGATTTTTCTTCATAAATATTAAAAACATTCTATCAATTCCTTTCCTTGTGTATAAACAGGAAGCGTTTGTTGTTTGTGAGGCACTTAGTACATTTTGAAACCGATTTATTTTTTCAGGGAAATGAAAGTAACTGAGAATATCCTGAAGAAATCCAACTCGGAGTTTGAACACAATTGTACAACACTCACAATCGCCGAGCACCCATAGTAACAAACATGATATTGTAAAGGAATAAGAAGAGAAAATATATCGTGCTTCCAGAATAATACAGACACAAATCGAAAAAACGTTTTTTTCTCCAGAAAAGCAATTTAAATATTTTGTTGTTGTCATATCAGATTTTTAAGTATAAAAAATCTACGTGACATTTTTTATTTTTTTATTTTTTTTATTTTAAATAAAAAGAAATCTATGCAATCTTATGATATTTGCACATATTTCAATTTGTAAATACTATTTTCAATAAAGCCTAAGCGGCTTGTGCTTGAAAATAGGAATCGAGTCGTGTCGAAGTGGGGATTCGAACCGACGATCTCTGGACTCAGAGACCGCGACGCTACCCACTGGGCCACCACCCGTTCAATATTTATAATTCTTGGTTTAATGGCTACTTATTCAACGTATTTGGCAACGTAAAGTTCGTAGCGATAACGAGTTGAAAAACTTTGTCGTTTTGGTATAATTTGATCTAAAACTGTTGTGTGCTTGTATATTTTGGAAATCTGCCAGTTGACATAAAGCACGACTTGAGTTTCAAATGGTTTCATTGAAATTCGGTTTGCATAAATGCATTGTGCATATAGCCATAAGTTACAGCTTTGCCACTAAATTTAAACGATTGTCATTAGCAAAATATTGGAACAGCAAAGGGGAAGGGATTTGTCAATTTTTTCAGTTCAATATGGGTCCAACTAAAAGACCTGAAATAAACCCACCTGTGCGATAAACAAATGTAAATAATAAATAAATAATTAAATTTTAAATTCTCGGATTAATTTTTGTTTCTGTTGGTATAATATCAAATGAAAAGTAATTGAAAATTGAAATTTCATCAATTAATAAAAAATCGAGTGCTTCTAACATGAAACTATATGATCAATACTATTTATTAGGTCACACATGGCTTGGCATTGATGTTTATCTGCTAGTTCAAAGTATACTCATAATGCCTACGCTTCCTATGTGGGTATTAGGAATAGTGGAAATCTATCGCGATATATAATCCCACTTTCTCTTTTTTATAAGTCTTTTTTTTTATGGCAACCTGCCCTCCTACAGCCTACTTCAAGTGTTTTCTGGGCATCTACAAGCGGAAAAAAAACAAATTTTACTCTTGTTAAAACCTAACCTAACGCACACCTTTGTAAAAAAAATAATCGCCATGACAATACATAACTAATTAACAAACTATAACGCCATTTCCCCGAAGGGGTAGGCAGAGATGATAGAACGCCACACCACTCTGTCTTGGCATACTTCTCTTGCTTCCTCCACATTCATACATCTTCTCATGCACGCACGTCGATTATTCCGACTTCTTACATGCCCACTTTCAAGCACTTGTTTTTACTTGATCATGCCATGTCTTTCTCGGCCTTCCTCGACTTCTACATCCAGGCACAGTCGCAACATATATATTTTTAGCCCTTTTTTCATCATCTAATCGCTCTACATGACCGAACCAACGTAAAAGACCTTTCTAAATTTTGTCGATAATGCTTATCTCAGCCTTGCATTCCGCTCTAATTTCAACATTAGTGCACCTATCATACATAGTTTTACCACACATTCGCCTGAGAGATCGCATTTCAACTGCATTCAATCTACTTTCATCCTTATTTTTCCAACTCCATACATCGCTTCCATACATAAGGGTTGGTACCAGAACTCCATTATGCACTGCCAATTTAGCCCCTTGCCGGTAACAGAGTTAATGGTGCCTTAAAGTCGGTAGTTTCTAATAAATGACAACACATAATAATCTAATTACAAAGTAATCAATGATATTTACGTAAGTAATAAAGTATTACTTATAACGAGGAAAAATATTCATTTCTCTATCTGTACACACTAAAAATGATTTAAAGAAATCGAATATAAATACCTACATACTTACTTTTGACTGTAAGAGTTAGGTAGGTCTCTGCTAACGCTAATGTCGCGCGATGGTTGACGTTATACAGCGAAACACGTTTTGACGGGGACGCCGGACGTTGCGCCGGCGCGGCGGCGGCGCCGTTCCTTTCTCTCCTTGCACCCTCCCCAATGTTTCTTTACCGCACTTTATACGGGACAGAAAACTGTAAAGATTCTTGTGCAGTGTGCAAACTGTCCCATATAAAGCGAAAACTGTATGAAATATTTAATAGTCGGCGGAACGTTAGGCTGACCTGACTATTAATGCTTTTTACGTAAACGTTTCAGTAAATATTGATATATTGAATGTTTTTAAAAACCTAAAAAAAAAAACATATTTGTATTATTAGCTATATGAATAATGTCCTGTGTGCAAAACTATGATAATAACTTATGATCGCGCTTAAGAATATACATATTTAGGTAGTCTTATGACAGACTGTACAGTTATCTGAATAAGAAACTGTACAGTTGTCGGTCCCGTATAAAGTGGGCATTATAGTTTATCTAATATGACGACTGTTACAACCGTACCCTGGCACAACGTTACCCAGTCCACTCTATTTTGAGGTCGTTTTGAATCAAAACTAACCTGGAAAATAAAGTCAACTTCCTTCATGATAAAATTGCTTTGATGGCTAGTTTATTATTCATTGTAGGAACAAGGGTATGTCTGGAAATCTAGAAACATTGGAATTTCATATTTGCTAGATCACAGAATAAAACCCCTAACCTAAGGTATCGTTAACATAATCCGCAAATAAAGATAATCTGTTCTTAGGTTTGTTTTGAATTTTTACAATATCTCATAATCTTTTTGGAGATTGTGATGAAATTTTAAAACAGTCTTTTTTAAAAAAAAAGATTTTTTTAATTAAAAAGAAACATTTGAGTTCTTATGATCTTACTCAAATATTTTAATTTGTGGTCTGCTTTCAAATAGTCGGAAATAACTGTGCCAGAAAGCAGGAAACGAGTTGTGCAGTGGTATTCGAACCTAAAGATTCTAATCCGGAGTCCTCGATACTACCACTAGACCACAACCCGGTTCAATTAAGGAACATCTTTCGACAGTTTACGTCAGAGATACGAGAAGTGAACCAGACTTGGGAAAATGCATGGGAATTGGTCGCCGATCGCTTGGCTTGGAGCCAACACTCAATGGAATCTATGTGAGAAATTTGGAAAAAAATATTTATTTTGTTTAATTAAATACATTTTCCACCCAATGGTGCATAGGGCGCTGCATTATTACATCAAGTGCAGACTATTTCGATCATTTGTTACATGAAGGCAGGTTGACCAGTCTCACGTTTTAGTGCCAGCCCTTGGTGTTATCGACTGCTCCAAGGGAGAAGGCTCCCGAATTGGAAATATATAAACATAATTTTTTTTTTTTTAGAAACAAAAAAAAAAAAATTTTTTTTTTTTTATTTGTTTTAATTTCAATATATACATAATCTGTGAAACAATACATGTCTTACTGAGTTGCCTACTGCATCTTGTCAGTAGGTGCATCAATACATGTTCAATTAAAAAAATAAAAGTTACACAATACATACTCTTGCGCAAAAAAAAATTAAAATGCATAAAAATACAATTCTAAACTCAAATTTAATACATCGCTTTCTAGCAACCAAGTTCTCAGCACTCGTCTTCTCTTTTAATCTTGAAAAATTAATTATTTTTTTAATGTATTTTATTTTATTTATTTTTTTTTTTTTTTATTTTGGTAGCATGTTACAAATTTTTAGCAATGTTACTGTATTGAAGTGTTCTCTTACCATATTTGTTATTATATTTAAAGTCAAAGGATATGCGATTTGGAAAAAGGAACAATTAATTATCTTTCATGAAAATCTGTCAATTTGACTTATTGCTTTCTTCCTAGGAGCAGTGGACATGAAATATATGTATGTTAAAATTACATTCAAATAAATATTTCATACGGTCGATCCCGCAACCTCATGCATGCCAGCCCAATGCACAACCGCTAGCCCACGAGGCGCACAAACT
Organism: Micrasema minimum; assembly: GCA_022494985.1. Taxonomy (NCBI): domain Eukaryota; kingdom Metazoa; phylum Arthropoda; class Insecta; order Trichoptera; family Brachycentridae; genus Micrasema; species Micrasema minimum. The sequence continues at coordinate 13,080 of JAGVSP010003624.1, read as the reverse complement.
GAATCGAATATGAAATGAAAGATGAAAGAAGACATAGTCGTTTATGGATTTTGATATTAGTCCCCACTAGGGGTTTCTCAGACTGAGAATAATGGCTACTTATAGACAGCTTTTAAGACGCTATCTTCAGAAGATTTTGCTGTTTGCGTCTTAAAGGTACTTCGTTTCCAGTTTTATTATATAGGTACCTACCCCTCACAGAATGCTTAGAACATACCATTATGGAAACATGATATTTCAAACCGTTTCGCTAAAAAGCGTACTTTCACATCATGACGTATCAAAGAAGCTCAGGACTGGGGTAGGTATAGCTATACAATTGTAATTTGTCGGTTTGTACGTCATTAAAAAAATATGTGTTGGTAGTGTTTGAATATCGATGGGGAGCGGCTTCACCACCTGAGATTCGCAGATGATATTATCCGAGAGCCTTGATGAGATGACTGGGATGATAGAAGACCTAAAGGTAGAATCGGCCAAAATTTGGATTCAAGATGAATGTGGCCAAGACGAAATTGATGACAAAAAACGTCAACACGGATGGAAAATTCTACCTGTGGAAAAAGTCGTCAACTATGTTTATCTTGGTCACAAGATCACCATCGGCAGAGACAATCAGGTACCAGCGAGGTGGATAGGAGGATAAATCTCTCTTGGGTGGCTTTTGGAAAGCTAAATTCCACATTCCGAAGCTCCATTCCCAACTCACTCAAGACTCTAGTCAAGAGTATTCAACCAATGCATTCTGCCCGTCCTTACTTATTGAGGATTACCGAGAGGATTATGCTTGGAATAACATTAAGAGAACCGAAAAAGGACGATTGGATCCGACGCCAGACAAAGGTCTGCGACGTGGAGCATAGGCCGGTTACATAGCCAGAATGACGGATGACAGATGGACGAAACGCGTTCTGGTGTGGATACCGAGGAACCAGAGGCCTCAAGGACGTCCACCGATGAGATGGGTGGACGACATCAGGATGTCTGCTGGAAGACAGTGGATGGGGACGGCGCAGGATCGGGAGGAGTGGAGACGGCAGGGGAGGGCCATATGTCCAGCAGTGGGAACTTTAATGGGCTGACATGACTGATGATGACTGAATATTAAGAGTATTTATTCAAGTCTACAAATAAAGATAACGAAAGTGGTTCATTAAGTCGTTTATTTTGATGATATTTATAATGTATAAATAAATATATGATCAGATGGTAGAGAGCTATGTATATATTCAAGCAGCTACTGAAATAAAGCTTTAAGCAGCTACTATTAAGCTTCTACTAAATTAAAGCTTTAAAAGAAAAAAATAATTGACTACTGAAACTGAAAATTTAGTAAAATAAACACCGTTTAAAATTCCAGTAAAAGAGGTGAAACTATTTTAAAAACTATTTTCTATTCGGTACCTCTTTTAGTCATTTTCCAACTGTCTACTTTTCGAACGAGTTGGAAAAATGTTTTCGCTAAAAAGTATGAATTATTCCAATACGAAGGTCACCGAAGCCAAATAAAGTTTTACGCTCTCGGGGAAACTGATTAAAAATATTGAGAGACCACTTTGTTGAAATATCTAATACTGTTTTTTTTTTAATTAAACATTTGAGTTCTTATGAACATTTTACGGATAAAAAGTACAGCTGTCAGTGACGACATTATTGTGTCATCGTTGCATTATCTGACAACCCCTTGGATTAGTTAAAAGGTAAAACGTTGACGGGTGATTAGGTTGTTATAGGTGTGTGATTGCGTTTTTGCAAATATCAAAGTGTTATACAAGAAATGGTAAAATTAAAATTACTTTGAGCTTACTATATTATGCGGCCGTGCTAGTGCCATTTTTTAAAAATTATTTTAACTAATAATTTAAAATTGTCTCACCAGCGAGCAAAAGCACTCACGGGACACGGGAACTCACGGGACACGTGAACTCACTGGGACTATACACTCACGGGACACGGGACTCACGGGGACACGGGACTCACGGGACCCAGGACTCACGGGACACGGGACTCACGGACCCGGGGCTCACGGGACACGGAACTCACGGACACGGGACTCACGGAGGGACACGGGACTCACGGGACACCGGGACTCACGGGACTTCTCTCCACTTAGAAATATTCATGTTAGTTTTTTGTATAAATTGACACAAAAATAATTATTTAGACACCAAATTAATGCGTAATAGCTAAAATTAATAACATATTTAAATAATAACAAATTTAAATTAAGGAACAAATTAAAGTTGAATGCCGAATCTATTCAACAAAATAATAGCTCTACGACTTAATTCGTTTTAGAAAATAATATCAACGGTGTAATAAAAATATGTAATATTATTTTTAATAGTGCTTGGCTTGAATTGCCTGGTATTGAAGTGAAAATGGGCTGGTCACATTAGCCAGAATGACGGATCGACAGGATGGGTACGAAACGCGTTCCTGGTTTGGAGACCGAGGAACCAGAGGCCTCAAGGACGTCCACCGATGAGACATTTGGACGACTTATAGAACCTCAGGAAGTCTGCTGGGAAGAACAGTGGATGGGGAGGATGCGCAGGATCGGCCTATTGAGGCAGTATTTACGGCTGCAATGATGAAGATGATGATATTTTTATATATTAATCAGGGATAGGCCTATGATCAAAAACAGTAAGAAACAGTACTTCAAAAATTGCTGAGATGATGCGAAAGATTTACCTATTCATAGGAATTTTAATAAACTTGGAAAAATGTATTTATTCATAACATGATGATTAATGGCAATAGTAAAAGAAAAATATTAACATTTCTCATATCTGTACACTAGTGCTTAAGATCTTGAACCTTTTATTCTTAGTCCTGATCTAAGTTTCTATTTTTTTGATGCTTAGAGGTTTACTATTCATAGGCCTTAAGAGGATGCCCGTTATATATAATTTATTATGAAACAACTTTGCATAAAGTAATACTTATTCAAATCAAAAAATGTTCAAAGTTCTGAATAGTTCACATGACACGCATAAGAGTTAACAAGTAATCCATATTCTGGACACCAGTGCTTTTTTGTATCAAATATTGAACCGTTGTCCATTACTATAATGATTGATGACCACCAGTTTTCTACAACTTTTTTAGCTATATTCTGCGATGGAATTGCGAGAAATCCTTAAAATGATCTAACAAAATAGGAAACAGAGCTTTTATTGCCACGGATATACCTTAATTTATTATACTGGTCGAACTTGAATCATTTCACTAATAAATCTAATAAGTGAACGAAATTATAGGAAGAAGTAAAAAAAAAAAATGTAGCGGTAACGTTCGCGATGAATAACGACAAAATTAATAATGGGGTCAATTCACAGTTATGGATAACCTTTGATTAAATTATTTTTTATCAAAATAACTATGGAACAAACCCTCTCTGTTTTATAAAGTAGTTCGTAACGTGTGTATCTGTGTATTCTGGCCTCTGATTTGTATATATACATGATAGTCAATATACATTAGATAGATTGACTTGTACCCCCCATTTATTGGGAATTGCAATCACTTGTACAAGAGTGCGCGTAAAATTAACAGACGAAGGGTTTCACACCGCTTCATAATTCCAAAAAAATTAAGCGATTAACTGCAAGTGCTCAACTACTCCTACTACAATTTTGGTTATTTGAGAAACTGCATTTAATGCATAAATAATTCGTAATAATCTCACAACTATAATTGAACATGATAAACAAAATGTTGGGTGCTTGAATATTCCGTACTTGAGAGATATAAACCATTCCAAGGAATTACACATGAAATATGTATATTAAAATCACATGTAAATAAAAAAAATATTTCGTGTTGACCCCCTACGGAAATCGAACCCGCGACCTCATGCAATGCGCTACCACTATGCTACGAGGCGGACAAAAAGACAAAACATTCATTGAAAATATATTATATTTTCCGCCTAACTACGACAGCACACTTAATAAAATGTTTTGTGAAATTCTTAATTCCTAGATTGTTCGAAATAGAGCTTAAAATGGGAAAACAAGTAGGTGAAATCTCATAAAATGATTCCGTGTTTTCCAAGGACTTTTTTTATTTAATGTTTCAAATTAAATCTTTCGTCCAAAATATTTCTAAGGTTTTATCCATGACGGATCTGCAGCAATAACTCGGATATCCCATTAGACAAAAAAACTGTAAACTCTAGACCTAGACGTTTTCAAGGGTTACGACAGGTCATAAAAGCTTATGTCGTATAAACACCTAGATTTTTCCATCAGCGTCCAAGTTTAGATTGGTGTCAGCAGATTCCTGTGAAAAGTTATTACAAAAAAAAAAAAAATACTAAATAATAATGACTTAGGATGAATATAAAACTTCGTGTCTTTGCTTTATGTCACTAATTTACAGACGCATCTAATTAAAAAATATTAACCTCAAAACTTGTGGGTACAGATATTGAATTAATCAAACGACAGAGCCATGAACCAACAAAAGTTAAACACCATGAAAACTGCACTAATTAAAGTTTTCCAAACTTGTTTAGATATTATTATGTAAATTCATTCAAGCGTGCCGAGAATATTTTCTTCCGCACTTGTTATCTGAGTTCAAGCAGCTTGCTTCTTAATTTGCTTCCTTAATTATTTCTGCCAGTTCTTTGGAAGAAATATTGTTTCAGTCTTTTGTTATTTAGTTAAGAACTTTTTTGATTATGCTGTTCTTACCGGATCAATTTAACGAAAACCATGTCAGTAAAATAAATAAAAGAAGGTTTTATCTTAAATATTTAATATTAAAATGCTCGGCATATAAATATAGACTTAACTAATATTTTTTATAACTTGTTCACAGCGATCCAGCAATGCATCCATCGTAATTGAATTCGTCACATTCGTAAAACCGAACAACTAGGTAAGTTTTTTTCTTTTAAATATTGTTTTGTAACAATAGTTATGATTTTTCCATAATGCTATTGTTCATAATATAAATATAGACGCATCTTGTATAGATAATAGACAATTCATACAAAAGAAAACATCATATAAAATGTATTTTTTTTCCAGTTTAATTATTCAATGAATTACCTAATATAATATTATATTAGGAAATATTCACACTGCGAGCAACTGTCGTAACGGCCGGACGTCGCTCACAATGGCTCAGCATTCGATACCGAAAATTTTATTTGAAATACAATCCCGAAAAGCTATTTGGGAAAAGCTATACTGTCGCTCGGTTTGGTCTCCTAGTTGCCTATGTTTTGGTCGCCGTCGACCGAGTCGCCGCCGCCGGGCCGGCGAACAGTCGACAGTGCGTAAAAGGCCTTAAAATGCTTATTTCCGTCTGTCTGTAAGAATGTGCGTATTTTTGGGTCAGCAAATGCAGGATGTAGTCCGATTTTATAAATTTAAATGACAAAAGACGCAAGAGGTTCCATTTCGGCATTTAAGATATTTGCCATCTGTCAGAGGTATGTGCGACAGAGGGAATACAAAAATTGATTGGTCGCTAGAAATACCTACAATCAATCAAGTCACCCGTTTGCTGATAGTTTAGCGCTTCAAAATTTCGGTGCAGATGCACAATTTGATTACCTCACGCGTGTATGTACAACTTTGAGTTTATCGATTTTCTCCTAATGATTTTTGTATGAAGGCAAGTCTTGGAAGCATTTTCACAAAAGAAATATCTTATAATCATAATCATCATTATTTCGAATCCAAAAACTGCCTAAGAGGCATGCGATTGGCCGCTAGTTCCGGTACATCCTCCTAAGTGAGGTCCTCGTCCCGTAGCTCCGGTGTAAACTGGCAAACTGCCTGCCTTGCTCTCCTCTATGAGTCATATCATGTAAATTCATATAAAAATGCAGGTTTCTTTATGAACGCTTTAAATTGGCTGCAGATACTCAATGCGCATACGTTTGTTGTTTCAACTTCAAAAATTATTATTGAGAAAAGAAAAAAACTCTGTCAAATTTCAGCTAAAATAATTATAGAGTCGAGATAAAAACAGCGTCTAACGGAATCCAGTCAAAATTATGGCTGTATTTAAAATTGAGCCAAGCATTTTGACGCGGTACGTCAATTCTAATAATGTATTCCAAGGCACAACACTTCAGGGAAAATCGTGTATAAATTTCCCGTCTCGACTCATTTTAGTCGAGTAACAAAATCGGTTTATCCTTTTATATATATGTACTCATCAATATTTCAACAAGGATGTATGTATTTATGTTAATATTAATTTTCAACAACTTTTCTTAACCTAATGGTGCGTAAGGCACTGCATTTACACCAAATGCAATGAAATGCGAATAAAAAAATTAAATGTCGGAATCCTGATGTCTTTTTAAATAAGTACGCTTAAAAAATAAGCTTAAAAACATTTAATCTATCTCTGGTATCGTATAGGAACCATTATCAAACTCTGCGCTGCAGTGCTGGTGAGTATCTATCTGACTATCACATATTTTTGTCTCTGGTTGTCTTACTACAATACAACTATCAGATAATCTACCCTAGCCAAACTATTTCTGTGCAGTCTACCTATCGGCATCTCACTATATTAATCTATATTATATTATATGTATTATATATTATATTATAAATAGATTAATATTATACACGTTCATGTATTGTATACGCTCATAAGTAAGGTTATTACTTTCTATCTATCGCGGTGTGATATGTTATTTATGATTTCCCATGGGAAACTGTATTTCAATAGAAAATCAATATTATCAGACCTTACTTCACAAAACATAATTTTCTTTCCTATTGTATGTACAGATATAAATATCCTCAGAAACGACAAAACCTTACATTTTAACTTTTTCATTTAGTCAAATATGAATGTCTCGATTTGAGGCTTCAATAAAAAAATATGTGCGAGGGTAGTTCAGAAAGTAAATTCAGTACATTTTTATATTTTTTTAGAAAGGGTGTATATAAAAAAAAATACGAGGCATTGTTGATTCATATTTTTGAAGTTATACTTCTTTGCGCCCGTTAGACACTTTTGGGTGGGATATGATTTCGAGAAACCGCGTCACACTGTTTTTTAAGAGAAAAATGGCGAATAAGAGAAAATGGCGCCACAGTCACTGAACTTGTATTGGTCTTTCCTACAGTTGTCATTTCTTTTGTTTATTTACTCTTACGCGTCATTTTAGCGAATTATCTTTTTAGAAAATACGCTATTGCATTGGCTTCGGTTTTTCTCCATGACTTAAAGATGAAAGAATGAAATAGAAGAAATAACTGATTTGATAATATCGGTGTATATAAAAAATAATGAAGTCACGTATAATATATTGAATATAAATAATTGAATAATTTGAAAAACATTTCTTATATTTCATTTATATATCCTGTCTGTTTTGTGTGCGTGAGTGGGTGTATGATAAAGGCCAAAAAGTATAACGAGGCACCGTGTGGACCGACGCACACCGATTTTTTTATTAACTCAATGTTTAATGAAACACAAATACAGTGGATGGGGACGGCGCAGTATCGGTAGGAGTGCAGGCGGCAGGGAGGCCTATGTCCAGCAGTTGACCTTCACGGGCTGATATGATAATATTAGTAGGTCTAATCGTAGCCTGTATAAAAGGTTTAATTATTTAAATAACCATGGATATTAAATAGTTTTTGTTGGTAAAAAATAAAAAAAGTAATAATTGTTTTCTTGCATCTTTGCTCATATTTAAACGTTACTATTTTAAACATTACTCATTTATTTATGTAACTTTTTGTACATATGTACAGTAGTGTACACTGGGGGGTTTATTCCCTAGTTGGAAATTTCTTCCAACCAACTAATATAATAAAGTAGTGCAGGTATTCAATGTACAATTTCAATATATACACAATACACACACATATAATGTCTGCCTAGGATAGAAGAAGGATAAAAACAGGAAAAAAAATTAAGGGAGAGAAAGAAAACGTTTTTACAGCCTTGTTTTAAAAGAAGTGACTGTTTCGGCTTCTCTCTAGTTTTACACAAACAGCAACTAAATCAAACAAATTTAACAGGAATATCACGTGTCTCACAAACTAAAGGCAAAAGCTCTGCGTCGCAACTGTGATATATCTACACGTACATAGATACGTGTTGATGTATAAACTACGTATACTTTGAGCTTAATAAAATATCTAATCTTAAAATAACGGAAGTTCGTAGACTTTCACGGCCTTCAGAATAAAGTCAATTTTTTGAGCTGATATCAGCCTAGATTACATAATAAAAACGTAATAACGATGAAAGTTTTGCGTATTTGGAATGACAAGATTTATTATCTCCCTGAGCACTATACAGTAATACAGATTCAGCAAATCGTGAACAAAACACTCGATCAATCATCCCAACATGATCCTTGATGATTTCATCCAGCCAAGGATCCACCCGCATGACCTCATGTGCTGAATGAATCCAAGGATTAAGGCATTTTCGGTTTGAAGCCTTCCCGGGACGTGAATGTTTTATAAAATGGTGGAAATATACGAGTATCGTAAAAAGGCTGGAGGATAATTGGCAGTAAGGGGAGACTAACTCTTATTTCGTATTTATTTTGGTCGAGATCAGCGCAATTTACGCCCAGGGAAGAATACGAGCTATAATTAAGCTACAGCAGCCGTACGTTTTGATCTTTATATGTATTATATAATTCGCATAAAAAGGGCTCGTTAGATGGGTAATTCGTAGGAGCATTGAGTTTCAAACGACAATTTATAATGAAAACACATTAACCTAGAATTTTCCGTCGAGATTATTTAATATTTTGTTTGCAAACTCAAAAAATTATATAATCTCTGAAAAAAATGTATACTTTCGTGCGTATTATCTAAAAAAATATTGCTTAATAATTCAACTCCGTACTAACTCGGATTAAACTCGGTACTAACCAATTTCTGAAACCAATTCTATTGGTACTCAACCTCCAGATAACCGTACCTATTTGTTGGACTCCGGACATTTTTTTTCAAAGTTCAAAAATTACCAGTGAGATTACAATCTGAGCGTTTTGAGATATTGATTTTTCTATGAATGATATATGCTGAAAATAGTAGTAGTATCATATATATTTTTTTTTATTGGTAATTTAACAATGTCACAATCTTTTACTTACGTATATTTTTGGATGAACTTATATGGTATTATGGATATATCTATTTTGTTTTACGGATGTACTTATTTACAGAAAAAAAATTCAATTAGCCTGTCACTTAATGCCTGTTGAGATGATTTAAATTTAAAAAATAAAATGGTATAAGTAAATACCTAACAAGTTCACAACGTATTGTTCGCCTCGTAGTGTACTGGTAAGCAAGTTGGGCTACCGTGCATGAGGTTGCAGGTTCAATATCCAACGAGGCTTATAGTTTTCAAACATATCGTTAAGCTCAGTGGATAGAGAAGCTGACCGGTGATCAGAAAGACCCAGGTTCAAATCCTGGAGCGAACGGTTATTTATTTTTCAAGTGATTTGATGAATGCACCTAGCAATTGTGATTTTTTAAATCTTTCTCTTTATTTGTTAAATATAACATTAATATAAACTTAACTGACTGTGAAGCCACTTTTGTGGATACTTTTGACTGGCTGTGAAGCGTAAGACTGATCATCTTGCCTTCATGTAACAAATCATTTAGATTTACTAAACTTGATGTACCGATGCAGCCTTGATGTACCAATGTACCTTTGATGTACCGATGTACCCTTGATGTACCAATGTACCCTTGATGTACCAATGTACCCTTGATGTACCAATGTACCCTTTGCACCATTGGGAATGGGTAAAGAAAAGTACATAGTATCTAATATTATTGCTTAACGTTATTGAAAATGCTCAAAAAGTAGTTGTACCACTTTTCTCAATTTTCTAGAGTGTACGTTTTAACTGTAAAAGCATTTTGAAACCAAACAATTTATTTGATTATTCTAGTCGAGTTGTGTTTCCGTGGATAGTTGTGGGCTCCAAAGAGTAACGAAATTCTATTTCCCACCCTGTCACAACTTCCCATATTCTACTACCCACTACCCACTCTAAAAAGCTAAGGAATTAAATACCCCTATTTAATGTTTTACAGTAAAAAGGGAATTTTCTGTAAAACTAGGAAGCGAAAGAATAATAAATATCCTTAATTTCTTTTGACTTCATGAAAATAAGCCATAAAAATGCTTGAACTATTGTAATTAGGCAACTATTTATTAATTAGTCATCATTATCTTAGCCACCACACTGCCGAATCGTGTTAATAAATAGGTATGCAGGAATATGTAGGTACATAAAATATGTGATATATTTGTGGTGTGAGTACATTGTTCCTTGTAATAAAAGTCTTTGCCTATAATCATCATATATATTGATCTATCTAATCACCATAAACATTTAAATCGCCTTTTTATTATAACACGAACCTAGTTAAGAAGATTCATAGGAGCTCGATTTCGAATAAATTTTCTACAAGTTTTCATTGATTTTCCCATCAGGGTTTTTTCTCCCCATATAGAACATAATTTCAGAGTTAAGGGTTAGTGACACATGTTTAGAATGCCTCCTACGTTATGAATTTACATACAACCAAGAAAGCCTTTTAGAAAATGAAATAACCCCTTTAGGTTTATTTTTATAAACAGTTTGCGTCCTATTTCTGATGGAACATGAATGATTTTTTTATGAATACTCTAGACACGGACATTAAATAGTTACTAATGTAGTATGGTTTGTAAATATCAATACAGCAATGTACGAATTTCGGATACTTTTGTTTGAAGAATATGTTCGAGTTGAAAGTGTAAAAACGACCCTATTTGAATGGATAACACTTTTTTAAATTGAGTTTTTTTACGAAAAAAACTGTTCATAGAATCGCTTTAAAGCAATTTCTCGAGATGTAGATAGCTATTTTAATATACTTTTAAATAGATTATTTCATTGGGAAAGTTTTTTGGAGCAGTGCGGTGGTAAATTTTTATGTTGTGATTTGAAAACTTAAACATAGTTTGGGTAAAAATCTCGGTTAATTTGATAAAAAGTTGTTTTGGTTATATTATATTTTAACAATCATACAATAAAGGATTTGTCTTATGTGTCATAATAATATTTAAATAAAGATATTTCTATCATTCCGTTCTTATGCTACTAACAATGGGAAAATGTCATAATTCTATACATTAATAAAACATTTTAATATAATCGAGATACTTAAAAAATGCCGGATACCCATAACGTTAAAAAATTACACCCATTTAGTCGTGAATGTGGACTCCGGAATAGTTTACTCATGAAATATATTGTGTTCTCTCGAATTAAATCATGATTCAGTAACTTTATTCATTACTGGCACCAGAAAGGTCCAGAGATGAATATAAGGGTTTTATGAACTTGACTTGTGGTTTGACCGTGATTAGGTAGGTACTTGAACTTACAAAATACGCGTTCGACTAATGGGTCCAAAAAAGAACAGACAGAAAATTAACCCTTTTTGTAAAATATATATATATATATTTTTTTTATTGATCTACAATTTTATATTATTGTATTTACAAACATTTAGGTAACTTTAAAAAATCTCACATATACAGGAATTTAAATATGGCATAAAGATTTATTTACAAAGCTTAACTTGAGATAGCTATGGGCGAAACAAAGTATTTTAATACTGGCGTTTGTAAACGATTATATATATACCCATATAAACGATTTCTCACAGAAGTATCTATGCACTATATAATAATTATAATATTATTAGTAATAATGGCGAGCCTCCGATAACTTTAATGAAATGTCTAAATTATTAAATATAGATTTATTTGAGAATAACTATGGTGATGAGCGGCGTTTGCATTATGAGTAAAATCACATTTGGTTAAGTTTGCATTTAATTTTTTAAAATTTAAGTTAAACTCACTTTTATGTATAATTATTTTAATTTTTAGTAATTTAATTTTATGAGTTATTACCTATCAACTTGTGAAAATTGTGTTATATTATTGTGTTATATTATTTTTTTACCTATCAACTTGTGAAAACCTTTTATTAGTTCATTCTGTTTGTTCTTTACGTTTGCTTTAAATATTTGTTTCTGCTGGATTTTCTTTAAAAAAAATATTTTAAAAATTTTAACGTTTTTATTCCAAACCTTTTTGTGTATCTTTATCTGCGTAAAGTATCTCTTCACAATTTTAATTCACTAACTAATTAAATTTAAACAATTTATTTATCTTGGAAAATTTAGGGAACCATTCTGCAAATAGAAATCTGATTATAAAGATTTTTCCTTGATTAGAATTTTTCCATATAAACTTTTTGCCATTTCCATTAGAAGTTTATTTCGGCTTAACAAAAGATGTCTCTAGAATACAAACTCATTCATTATCCTCTTTTCATGAAATATTCATGATTCTTTTTGGGACCAAAACACCTTTGAGACAAGCTCAGTGGATTTATAAATAGGAGTAAAAATTTAATATTGAAAGAAAACTGGTTCTCTAGCACAGTGTTAATTACTACAAACAATGAAACTTTAATTGAAGAAAATGCAACTATTTGTTACTGGCGTTTTTTGCTAAATACCAGTTAACTAGAGTTAAATGTTTTTATTTTACAGGATAGCATTTTTTAGAAAGTGAGTTAAATGTATTTTAACATTTAGTCTGTGCACATCGTTTTCCATTTTATTAAAAATATTAAAATCTGCTCACCATTTAAATAGAGGGCTAGACTTTGAATAGTCAATGCTAGTCATTTATTTTTATTCTTACACTTTATTTCATTCTATACCATTTAATTTATTTTTTAAATTTTAAACGATATAAAACTTTTTAATAAATATTGCATTGTATACCTATATTTTTTCTGAAAGAAGCTGTTGATTGTAATAAGTTTGAGTATTTTATAAAATCTTTTTTAGTATGAAATGTAAAGACAACATGTTTTTATGATTACATTGATATTGAATTTATCGAACATAACTGACAGGCAACTAAAAAAATATATTGTAAAAACATGTTTCACAGTAGATTATTTCCACTTCATCAACTCTAAAAACTGCTAGAATTTTCGACGTATTGACAGTAACGCTTTTATTT